>PQWD01008743.1:0-143772 GCA_019425675.1 Leucinodes orbonalis
TGTTGTATTATTAACCCTTTGACCGCCAGAGACGCCCTAAAGCGTGTCTGGAATCCTAGCGGTCGAAGGGTTTACGTCATCATCAATGTAATCACAACGCTTCGAATACGTCAACAAATGTTTAATATATGAGTATATTGCGATAACTCTTGTTATTATACATTATTCCAAACAAAAAAACAATTTATTGTCTATGACGCAAGTGTATAGACTAAAACCAGTCTATGGGAAGGGTTGACTAGAACTACTGGGGTCAATGTACATCCCGCGGTACGTTTGTAATTTTGTATAATACATTTTTACAATACATTGCTGGTTCGGTAAGGCTAGGTTAGGATACATCATTTTAAATTAATTAATAGCCAGCAAAAGGGGTAACGCATTATAATATCGATAGACCTATCGATACTTCTTTTTCGTGTTCTTTATCGTAAGTTGCCTGAAAGAGATCCTATAGCTATATAGCGATAAGGCCGCCTTTGCCCACTGTATTGGTTTTAATTTTTTTATTTTAATTGTGAGAAAAGAGTCTATCTATCTTTCTACTATAGATATTGTCACTACTATCGATAGTATCTTTTTTTGCAATATTCATAAGTAGATAACGACAGTCCGAACCAGTGGTAACTTTATTTGACATTTACAAGTGTTCTTTATGGACCTTAATTTGAATATATATATATTTATTTTATTTTATATTCATCAGCAATAGAATCGTCGCTATCGATAGTTTATATTAAGCTTCGATGCTATCGATTTAATTTGTGTCGATATTATTTACACTTGGGAAGCTATCGATAATTTCGACAGCCCTATCGATATATGCTTTTGCCCAACTATCGATATTATATCGATAGGCTTTCAACAGCCAAATAAGTCAGCAATGTATTATTATTTTTACAAATCCAATTAACCCTTCAACCGCCGCCGACGAAGTGTCAAAAAAACAGAAGATTTCCTATTGTGTTTAAAATCTTGGCGGTTAACCCATTGAACGCCGGGAATACAGACAAAAGAAAATCTATTGTGTCTCGCGCTTGAAGGCGTCATTGGCGGTGAAAGGGTTAAAAGGTTAAATTATACGAAACATTACACGCCAGTACATCATGAGATCCTGAAGTAAGTCTGGTACGCCATGCCGAGTGACGTGGTGAGGAACCACGCGAAACAGCACCACCACGTGGCGAAACCCAAAACGCCGCGGTACACCTCTTGCGTGAATATCTGAAAAATCATCTTCGTTAACATCATGACGTTATATTATGGAAAAAATATTCTATTCAACCTATCGCAGTCCACTGCTGGACATAGGTCTCCCCCATTTTGTTAACCGAGGAATAATAGTTGTGGGCTGGTCACGTATGACGCAGAACCGATGGCCGTTGGAGCAGACGAGTTCTGGAGTGGAGTTCTTGGCAAGCTTAGCGTAGGTCGCCCTCCGGCCCGACGACTTGCGACATAAACAATTTTTTTTTCGAAATTCTTTTTACTAAGGCATTTTATTTCTTGGTTATACAAATTATATTATATTGACAAACATTTTTTATATGAAATTAATTTTTAATATTTTTTGTTTGGATTTATTATTACCTATTGTTAATTTAATAATGTTTCATTATCTTTTATTTTTTATATTCTGATATTGATTAGTTATTGACTGAATTAAATAAGTAAATAATGTACTGTACAAATCTATATATATGTAGGTATACTTTTTTGTTTATGTTTATTTGCGCCCTTTCAGGGTCCATATGTTCACAACCCAATAATGTAAGATCTTATGATATACATATGTGAAACAATTCATATAAATAAATAAGTAAAAAAGTAACCGTTTAAAAAAGAGTCTTTAACCTACCATCTTCAAGTTCTCCCAAGCCAACTGATACTGTTCTATATTACCGCCAGCTATTTCTTCAACGACCGGTGCTTCCGACTTCGTCTCATAGAACAGTCCGGTCCACGTGTACCCGCCTAAGGTCTTGTACATGAGAGCTAGGTATAGGCACATCACTACCGGACAGATGTATTGTAACGCTACTACGCATAGATAGTAGAATACAGACGCCACCTGGTGGAATACAAACGAATTAATAAATAAATAAATATCCACTGCAATGATATTTGTATATATAAAGGCAGATACGCCTTCCGTCCCTCAAAAACGAACCGCCGAAGAGAGTACAGTTTACTCTTTTGTTTAGGTAAAAGTATGCTCATCCGAAATATGTGTATGTGTGCTGTCGCTGCATTCGGAACTCTTTTTTCGATTGTTTTGTGAGCATATCACGAATACTTTTTCACACAGCGCCAGTGTTGCCGAACTCTCAATAGTTGGACTATCGATAGTTGACCTCATTTATACTATCGTTAGGCCTATCGATAGCTTAGTTAAGCACAATAGTATTGGAACATGTATTGGAACATAGTTTCATAGCTCAATTAAGAAATGACTACCGTGTACTATCGATCGTGGCATTACTATTGATATAAGGTTAACTATCGACAGTATCGATTGTTAGTGTAATTTACAAAACCGATACTATCGATAGTTATGTCTATATTGAGCGACGATACTATCGTTAGTGTTGCAGTGTACCAATACTATTGCGCTAATCTGAGATATCGATACAATTGTTTTTGACCAACTTTCGATGGACTGTCGATAGCCAATCAATAGTCGACTATCGAGCGGCAACACTGTACAGCGTCATTTAGCCTCAAGTTAGGTGTGAAGCCTGTATTATGGGTACTGAACAACGGATAAACATACTTATATACATTTTATTTGGTAAATACATACATATTATACATAGAAAACACCCAGACCATTACAAACAGACATGTTCATGCAGGAACCCAAATAGGACGTCAAAATTTTGTCTATAAAAATTTTGACAGAATTTTTAATTATCAGCTTATAACGTCCAACTACAGGGCACACGCTTTCCCACATAGCATACTATGGGGAGATTAGGTCGTAACCAACCACGAGGTCCTAGTGAGGATTTTTTGGCATTAAAATAACGTGACGGTCAGTTCGCTCAGCTGATGGTAAGTGATACGCCTGACCATGACAGATGCAGTGTTGAAGGAAATTATTATTAATTTCCAGTAGGTTGTCATTATTTCCGTCACACTGTCCTGTGTCACCCCGAGACAACAAATATCAGCTCTCTGAGCTGATTGAAATTACGGTAGGTAATTTCACTACAGTGCCCTCATATACACATAAGTGCAAAACAATCCTATTTACGAGACGATAGTGAAAAGTTTTGAAAGCTAGTTTTTTAAGTTCATTATCAGCTCATTATTTGTGCGTCGGTGGCTCAGTTTTTGCCTTTCATCTGGGGGGTGGAGGTATAAATCTCGCCACGTACCAATGTATTTTCGAATTTTTAAATGATATGTACATTTATCCGCACGCTCTTACGGTGTCGGAAAAACATCGTGAGAAACCTGTGCACGTCTGCGAAGAGATTCAAAGGTTACGTGAAGTCGGCCAACCCGCACTGGGCCGCGTGGTCGACTAAGGCTTATACACCTTTTACGGGTAGGCTCGTGCTCTCGGGGACAAGCAATGAGCTGATGATGATAATAAATGTTTTATTAGCGATAACAATTCGGAATTCTCCACAATCCGCATTAAATACCAAACCTCATTTTTACAAAAACGCACCTCATTTTATTTGTCGTTTCATTGATCACTTTTGTTAATTTGCAATAATGTATTTTTAAAAACACTGAAACTATAAATATAAGGTCAATTAAGAATAGTGAGCATGACGTCACATATCAATAATCATCTCTCATACAAAATATATGGAAACATTCCGTTTTGACAGTTCATAAAAGTGCGTCAACGATTAGTGGTGTCAAATACCCAATTGGTACATCTTAACTTATTTTCAATATCCCTTTTAAGCTAATTAAGCCTGTACGGGAATACCGCAGACTATTTAATGATAAAACGGATTTAAAATATGAACTTTTATTTGGATATTATTTAAACTCTAAATAGATTTTGATGGAAAAAGTGAGAACACGTGATTTGGTTGATGGTTGTTCGCGAACTGATTCATATTCATTAATTTATGATTGCGTAACTAGAAAATATGTGGAGATAAAGAATACTCGACTTTATGCGCGAAACAACTCTTGGTAATCAAAAATATATATATTATAAGAAGAAAACACGTTAGCATATACAAATGTAAAAGAGAGAGAGAAAACATAAAACAATCAATTATTTTATTCTTTTTATATTGACATTCTTGTCATCAAAAAAGGTTGCATATTTAACAGTAACAAAAGTTAGTCAAAACTGTGCGACGCTTTGATGTACGCGCTTGTAAAGCCTGTAATGTTACCTTCTTCTGCAAATCCACATTGGTGATCCGCCCAGCCTCCTTCCTCATGACTTCCAGTCTTCTTTGCGCCATGTCCAAATATGCTTGTAGCTGTCGAGGCAACAGCACCACTCTTAATCCCACCGTCACCACCACCAGAACCAGGCGCAGCGACTCGAAACCCTCGGGTGTCATGCTAAACATGAAAAATGAAAATTAAAAGTGTTTATTCAGTTGAGGTCCTTATAGAACACTTATGCATTTCAAATGAAGCTACCACTGGTTTGGACGGCAGTTTTCCACTGAGAAGAATCCAGCAAGAAACTCAGTAGTTACACTTTTCAAAAAAATTGTGTGAAATGAAAATAATAATAAATATCCACTGACTTTCACACAGCGCCATCTAGCCCCATATTAAGCGAGGAGCTTGTAGTTAGGGCACTTAACAACAGATAAACATACTTATATACATTTTTTTCGTAAATACATACATATTAAACAAATAAACACCCAGACCATCACAAACAGACATGTTCATGCACACAAATGTTTGTACTGCCCGGGGATCGAACCCGGAACCCTCAGTGCAGTAGATGACGTCTCGCACATTACACCAAATGGGTCGTCAAATAATTATCTTACAAGCGTGACTTTCGACGATCTGTTTGTGTACTAAATAAATAAATATGTATGCATTTACAAAAAGTATATAAGTATGTTTATCCGTTGTTTAGTACCCATTTTACAAGCTTATATGCTTTGTTTGGGACTAGATGGCGCTGTGTGAACGTTAATGGATATTTAATATTTATTTATAAAATGTAGAAATAACGATTGTAACATTTCCAGTTGACTTACAGCGGCTTATCCATCCCGCTGAAGACGCGTCCGCTGAGATAGTACCGGGCGACGGGACGCACCCATAGCAGTGTTAGCACGAAGGGCATTGCGAAGTTCAAGTTGAGGAGGAGCCCTTTTATCTTACTATCACCGTAATATCTGTAACGAGACAATCATCATCATCATTAGCAGCTCATTTAACGTCCTCACCTGACTGACTGGCAGAAAATTGTAGCAGAAAAAAGGCCAGACCGTTTTCATTCATAAACTTTGACTGCAACATGCAAATATTTCAAATAATTTAACATATTCTTTTGAAAACGAAAAAGGACTTGGTCCCTACCAAGTCCTTTTTCATCCCTTTCACATCATTTTTTTTCTGCTAGGATTTTCTGCCAGTTTAAGCTTTTACGTTTACGGCCCCACCGAGGGGCACGAGCCTACCCGTAAGAGTAAAAAAGGCCTTAGTCGTACACGCGGGCCCGGTGCGGGTTGGACGACTTCGCACAACCTTTGAATCTTTTGCAGGCGTGCGCAGGTTTCCTCACGATGTTTTCCTTCACCGTAAGAGCGTCGGATAATGTACATAAAATTTCGAAAATTCGAAAGCATATTGGTTCGTGGCGGGATTTGAACCACAGCCCACCCGATAGGAGGGTAACAGGCCACACGATCGAGACACTGACTCTCCTCAGCGACAAACGAGACAATAGTCATCTTTAATCGTAAATTTATAACAAATCCGATTGAATGGAACGCCAGAAATCAAGACACAATAGAAAAGCTATTGCATCGGACGCCATAAGGCGTCATTGGCGGTCAAATGGTTATCAAGTGCCAGATATCGTCCCGTGAAATAAGAGTGTTATGCACTTTTGTGTTTCGAGATGAGGGCACTATAGCTAGTGAAATTACCGGGTGTAAGAGACCGTCTGTTGTCACGTGTATCGGACGCAGTGCAGCATTGATGAAGAATAATGACTATCAGTTGTTGGTCTCCTTCAATGCCGCTCTGTCATAGGCATATCATTTGTCATTAGGTGACCTGACCGTCCTGCTTTGTAACATAAAAATAAACAACATCAATGCTTATAATAGAATATAATGATATTGCATGGCATGAAATGGTTATATACAAACCTTAAAGAATCCCAGTGCATCCTGGCGACCCTTAGACCAGGGAATGTGAATAAAGTCCCAATTAAAGCAGCCCACACAGCCAGAGACAGCTTCAGGATCAATTTAGATGCCGGACCCCTGAAAATGAATAAAAATATCTTAATATGGTCAAATTTTATCTTCAGCCAAGTCGCGCGGTATAAGATATTCTCCCTCAGAAAAACGTGGCCTATGTGTTTATCCAGGGTTTCAGCTATCTTCATAGTAAATTTAATTAAAAGGTGCTTCATTAATTAACAGTTTCTTTATAAAATAACCAAGTTTTTCCATCCATCTGCTACCCGCCACCTAATCAGGCATCTGTCTATTTGGTTGGGGGTAGCCTACGCTTCGTTTCCCATTACGCGGATGCCACTCAAGAACCTTTCTGCTTCAGCGGCTATCATTTGTTCACAGTATGTGCCCTGCTCACTGCCACTTCAACTTACGTGGGCTATATCAGTCAAACTAGTTATTTTTTTAATATCCTCGTTCCTGATTCTTATGCATAGGGAAATAAATATAATACATTAAAATGAATTCTACAACTTTTGTAATGTACTCACACTGAAGACAGACCCTGGTTTTCCAGAAATTTCGAGGCGTTCTCATAGAAGCTGTCATACGCTGGGTCCACTCCCACCTCCAAGTTGGAATCATCAATGATCAAAACAATCATTGCAATTAGCAGGAAGATGCAGAATGCAACTATACATGTTGATCTTTCACCGATTGACTCGTCACTTGTGAAATATTGCTTTGTGAGAGACAGGAGAATTTTTCTGAGTTTTGATTAAGGTAAAGTGTTTGAAATGTCTTAAATATTAGTAGATTATACATGAATTATTTTTTATATTTACATATTTTATTAATTTCTAGAAATGGATCAATACATTATTTTATAATTGATTGATAATGATAAACCAGATGAATACTCCATGGGCTATGAAATATTTTTTTCTTTATTATTTGAAGTGTTTGAAAGGTAATGTTTCAAGCACCATTATACTATACACAAATATGACATTATGTTTTAGTTGTATTATTTGTGTCAAACCCCTGTTTATACTTAAATCATTCAATTCCACTTTATAAGCGATTATAATAGCATATGTGAAATTCACACAATAGATGAATCGATTGTCTATGTGCATGCTACATTAGAGATGATAATATAAATCTGTGTTTACACATTACAAATATAATGTTGTTGTAAAGAATAACAATTCAACTAAAACATGGTAGGGCTCAGTCTAGAATTGGAATATTTGTATGTGTGATGTCCTGAATTACAAAATTTATTAAAGGATACAATGAAAACAGCACCACTAGCAGACACCATACCATACTCAGGTTAAATTCATCTTTCAGTGGAAATATTGATGTGTAGATCTGAAATAATTAATCCTTGGTTATTAATGTTGTCTTCTATCTACTACTACTTAATCTTTGCATCTTACCTCAGACATAATGTACACTATAGCTGTATACAATGAGAAGTCAACTATCCACAAATATTCTGTATAAAATCTCAGATGGACCACATCAAGTGGTGTCACTGGAGCTGTCTCAAGTTGTATTTCCAGACTACGGGGCACGTGAAAAGTCTCAGGCTTCCCATTGGACTCATTTTTGCCACCTTTCTTACCCTTTGGTTTCTCTTTAGGTACACCGGCTAATGCCTTCAACTCACTATTATCAGGATACAGATACCTATACAAACCCCGATTACACAAAAGCCATCTCGCAAATGAATAACTTCCTAGCTTTTGTATCACAGAGACCATAATTAAAGTTATGACGAGTTGAGCGCCGAGTAAGGCCTGAAAATAACTCAATTATAAGTTGTCGAACGTTGTTTACTTAAAACACTAATTCGATGAGTGAAACAAACCATTTTGGTATTTTGTCATTCAAAGTAAGGTCTGTTCATAATCTAATAATAAATTATTTTTATTTCCAGCTTCAATTCATAACCTAAATTTAATACTCCCACACAAAGATGTACTTTTATATGCAACTGATATCAAAAGTTTAAGAAATGATCATATGTTGTTAAATGTAAAACAGGCATATACCCTTTTTGTCTGTTAGACAGAGAGCTACAAACTAACAACTGTCAAATTGAAGACATTTTAATTTGGTTGCTTTATATTCAAGAAATTGACATTTGCTATATTTACAAATACTGTTATTTTTGTTCGTAATTTAATTAATAATTATTCTGTAAATATAAGACGAAACAATTTATTCCAACGATTATTTATAATAAGAACTGAAATTAAATTAAAAAGATAAGTATCTAAAAATAACATATCAGCCTTTACAAATGGACTTTTATTAAATCGATTGTGCAAGTGAGATAGGTATACGACACAAACAAGATAGCACAATTCAGTATTACCATAATAAGTATTTTACCCCAAATAATGTTATACATATGAACTAAAAGTAAAAAAATATTTTGTGCATTTAATCCTTAACGAGACCGAAAGACAATAAAAGTAAAATAATCCCAATAAAAAAAATTCGTGTGAAATGTTGCGAAGACGACCATTTAAGGTTTGCGCTGTGAAAAGGGTATCAGATCTGATTTAGAGCTAAGCTTCTGAATCTATACGACCTATCTACCTTTAGTTCAAAAAGTTCTACATATCAGTTAATATGTACTCTTGTCGAGAGCGCTACCGTGGCCCCAAATAAATACAAATGTATTTGTAATAAATTTAGTCTCCCGCTGATATGGATATCATAATTGGTCTAGAGTGTATAAATCCCCGTACGAGGCCCTCTCTGAACTAGTCTAACCTCCAAAGTATTTTGTTGGTTAACTTAAACATCGTTCATCGTTTGGCAAGATACTACGAGTGATAAGGTTGATTCGCTTTAAAATTGAAGGCTGGAATTTTAAGGACGCAAAAACTGTCCCAAATTATTACTATACAGGAGAAGTAGGAGGTTAATTTATAGTGATCTATATATTTTAAAGTTTTTTATACCAGCATTCCATTGAATGTAGATTTGAAATTTCTAATAACTAATAAATATCGCATTTCATTATCATTAAAATTAAAGTTTCTTCAAAAGCTACTTTATAAATTAAATAAAACTTAAGATTTGTAAAGAAGAGGTTTCTCATTAAAAATAAGTTGAAGAAACAATATGATTTTCCCAATTATGATAAAATTAAATAAAATGGGTAATTTTTTTGCTTTAGCACCCACTCGAAACAGCTGTCAAAAGTGTCAAAACGAGTATCTCAAATGGTGACGAAACTGATGTCTGTCTCTTCTTCTTTTAGTGCCGTCGCAAATTTATCGATTGATTTTCCCATTTAATTCGGTTTCGTCGCCGCTAAAGTCTGCGTGCAGACTTCTGCGACGGAGCCTATTCCTACTAGTTCCTGTAGTTAGTTGTTTTTTCGTGTGAATTGTGCTGTGAAACCCTCTCAAGATGGGGTCCCTATTTAAAAGTGAGGAAATGACATTATGCCAGCTTTTTCTGCAAAGTGAAGCGGCGTATGCATGCGTGTCTGAACTCGGAGAACTAGGGCTGGTGCAGTTCCGTGATGTGAGTATTATCATAAATGTGCAGTGTAATACGCCCCTAAAATGGTCCATAATTATTATCGTGGGAACTTAGCAGGAAAAAATATATGACCCAGTTATGTCGGTCTTAAGTTTGCCCTCGTTTTGTGATTTGCGGTTGATAATAATCATAATCAGTTAGATAGGTTTGCAGCAATAAATTTGTGGTTTCTATGGACAGCTTTCATATGTCTTATGTATACACATTGACATAAGTATCAAATGAAATTTGGAAAATATAAGATTTTACATTCTACATAGTTTTTCCCAAAGTTTGTTTTCTGGTATATGAAACACACAACAGGATGAAACTCTATTCTGGATCATTATTAAACGAAAACCTTTTTGATTTTTGGAAACATAACTAAATTATATAGGTATATCTTTTGTTCATAGGAAGTGTTCAATATGTATTATGGGAAAAAATGGTGTAGGTACCCTAAACTAATTTTTGTTTTCCTCTCAATCTGGTATTCTGAAGACTTAATTGCTGCCATCCCTTTCCAGCAACTGCTCTCTCTCCCTTTGGTTATCAATAAAAAAAAATTGATGAAATGAGTATCCTATATAAAATCACTTGCCAGTAATAATTCAGTACAATGATCTATTTTATAATCTAAAAATTTCAAATACAAAATCAATAGGTTGTTCATGATTATCTAACTATAAACTGTATAAATAAGGGTAGGTGTTTGGAATATTCAATAGTAATGTGTTCACCATTCTTTGTACTTAAGCAATCAAATAATGCATATCAATTATGCATTTAATACTTTTGTCTTGTATCATTAAGTATTACAATTGTTTCCCCTCATCTGCTGAGAGGAATCTGACAATGGTTTTTCTATTGTGGATTATTTCTTTTAGATAAGGACTAACTACATGAATTCTTGTGTGTTAGAATTGTGTACATTGTCACTGTAATTGGACCAACACAAGGGTGGCATTCATAAGGGCACATATAAGTCAAAAAAAGCACAGTTAACTGTTAAAATTGTTTGAGGTTTATGACTACTACTATTCCACTTATCTGATATTATTTCAGGACAAATAAAATGGTGGTTAGTATTTTTTGCCCACCATCAAAGATTTTAAATATAAATTCTTGATCCATTAGGCCAAAATTTTCATTGATTTTTATTTATTTGCCCAGATAATATGGTTTGAAATGATGTGGTATCTTTATTCTGTAATATGACCTAAAAAGTAATATGTAAAAATAGCAATTTGAAACAATATTCTGTGTGGCATAGTGTTGATCATTGTAGCATGATTCTGAGTTATGCTTGGCCAGCAGCTCATTGAGTTCAAAAATATTATTTTTGCATAAAATCATCCACACCTTATTTTCATAGACTTCTGAGTTGTGAAGTCTATCATAATCTCATGTAAGTAACCCATGTGAAGATTTTTATGAATAATTATTTTATTTTTCATAAAACCTAACTATTTTGGGTTAAAGTTGTAAATCTTATATTAGATTAACATTACAATAAAATATTCTCAAAATATTAATGCATACATAAACCTTAACTGTTAGGGAAGCCCAATCGTTTCTTGATTTATTTTCCTTGTTCCATAATGATACTCAAATTAAATATTACTTTAAAATGTATGACATTATATTTATTCAAATAAATAGGTTATACAAGAGATCATTATATAATTTAATATCTATAGTCATGTGATTTTATAAATCTTTAAATAGTAGGGCCAATTATCAATATGATTGATGAATTTTTAATCAATGATAATTGAGTTAACAGCTGAAGTGATTATAAATCACATGATTGCAGAGCAATGTGATAATTGTCATGTGGTTTTATAATATATGAAAAAAATATGTCACTCATTATTTATTTTTGGATACTGGCATAATTCACCTTCTCTTAGCATATTGATGGCAAATACTTAATAAAAAAAAGCCAAAAGCCAGCAACAATGACAATAGTTAGTACTGTCATATTTTTTTTAAAATAAAGCTGAAATTTCGTCACATCCACTCTGTGTGTAACAAAGAAGAAGAAGCAATTTTTAATCCAACAGTTGTGTGGCTAAACAGGACTGACATAAGGTGAATCATCATTTGGGCCCACCCTATAAAGACATCCAAATCAAGAACCTCCTAAAAACCATCTGCCCAATTATTCTTAATCTAACCAGTTAGAGTCTGAAAACTATTTGGACTTCCAGATCAGCTGAGACAACTTGTCCAGAGGGAATCCTCTTATGAAGGCCATTGCTTGACAAGGTCTCCTTCAATGCTTTCCATCTGTGCCAGTAAAAATACACACAAACACACCTTCTCAGCCACAAACACAATGTTTATATGTTACTTAACTCCTCTTCTTCTGTCTCAGCCCTATTTTAACTGTAAGGTGTTGCCTCCTACATACTATGCCATTTATCCTAGTCTTGGGCTACTCATCCATTTACCCCAATCAACTCTCTTGATGTCATTGCACCAACTTATTTGTGGTCTACCTCTTGGGCGTTTTTACCATGGTCTCCACTTCGACGTGATCAACCCATTTTAGTGTAGCTACACATTTTATGGCATCAGTGACCTTATTCTGCTGATCCAGATGTTTCTTAACTTAACTAGAAGGTTAAAAGCCAATGTATTATAAAGTATTTAAATAATAAATATTCACTGACATTCACTCAAGCGCCGCCTGGCCCCAAGATAAGCGTAAATTATTACGGGTGCGAACAATGATAAACTTACTTATATACTTTTTTTTGGTACAATACATATACAAAAAAAATTATACCATAGAAACCCAACCAATACAATGGACATGTTCATACACACAATGTTTGTACTGTCCCGGGGATCGACCTGGAACCCTTGGTGTTGCAGTAGATATCTCAACACGCTACACCAAATTGGTATCAAATTATTACTGGCAAGTGATTTTATATAGGAGTATTAGTAGTGTACTCATTTCGTCAATTCATTTATTTATTGATAGACCAACGGGAGAGAGCAGTGCTGGAAACGGATGGCAGCAATTCAAGTCTTGGAACCTTGGTGTATAACCGTGTCTTAACCCATCAACCAAATGGGTCGTCAAAATCGAAAACGAGACATTGAATAATCATTAACCCATTTCTCACACAGCTGAATCCGGACGTGAACGCGTTCCAGCGTAAGTTTGTCAATGAAGTCCGCGGTGCGATGAGATGGAGCGCAAGCTTCGCTACCGAGAAGGAGTTCGCCTTGAGCGGGATACCTATGTTGAGATCCGGGGAGTGTCCCGAGGCGCCCAGCCTGAGGATGATTGATCTTGAGGTAGCGCTTTTTGATTGCATCATCATTCAGCTCATTCAATGATATTTTGTATATATAAAGGTTGATACGCCACCCGTGCCTCAAAACGGACCGCCAAAGGGAATACAGTTGTAGGCTTTTGTTTGTAAATGTACGCTCGCACATTCGCTGTCGCTGCATTCGGAACACTTTTTTCGATTGTTTTGTGAGCATATCACGAATCTATGCTTTTTACATCATTGAACTCATTGTACATTTGTTTAAATTCATGATGGGTTTGCTCTTGGGCACAGACTATTTTTTGAATGCCACAGGGTTGTATGTGGCCGGAAACACAGACACAGGCAGATCATTCCATTCATTTGCAGTACGCATAATGAAAGTAGACGCGAAACGTGTACAACTGCATACTTCCCCACCGTGGGGAACGATCCTTCCCCTAAAGGCTGTGTGCGGTGTACGCGGGCCCAGTGCGGATTGGCCGATTTCACGCCTTTGAATTTCGTCGCAGGCAGGTCGCAGGTTTCCTTACAATGTTTTCCTTCAGCGTAAGAGCGTACGATAAGCGTACTTGAAAATACATTGGTACGTGGCGGGATTTGAACCACAGCCCTCCCGGTAGGAGAACAACAGACAGTGAACCGCCGACGTTATTATTATCGTCTTATCAGTAGAAAGGATCTATGATACAAGTGTTCGGTGTTACTGGATAAAACGCGACTTGTTTAACTGCCACTTGTACTTTGAAGAGGCATTACAAATAGTTTGTTTTCTTAAAATAAACTTTTCTTATCTTCACAACCTGCAGCAGTGGATTGTTATTGTTTACGTTTTGTCGCAGTCTCATTGACCGGACATAACCGGACATGGTCAGTCAAGGATTGCCCTTCCGATAAACTTTTGTTAACCGCCTGGCATTAGCGCAGCATTTCTGGCGGCGTGCACACAAGCATTTCAAGAAGTCTCTTTATCATCATCATTACAGCCTAAAATGGCCACTGCTGAACGAAGGTCTCCCCTGATAATTTCTGCAGACGGATATAGCAGTAGACATCCATGCTACCAGCTACTACATCTACCTCACTTACCGTAATTCCTGTGGCTGTTCATCAAGGAAATAGCTGTATTCCTTGTTTACTAATGATGGAAGTTAGTAATCAATCAAACACGCAGACTGGCTAAAGGTGGCAACCTTAGCCTTTTACACACCCATTATCTCAGATAGTTGGAGACCTGATGATGACTTTTTAAGTGATTTCACAGTATCCAGCAGCACTATCTGAATCACCATGTAATCTGGATTTGCTTGAAGCATATTGGTGGAAATCCTAAGTGAGATTAAGTTATCCATTTATATGATGTTACACATGATCTTTCTCAGGTAATGCAACTAAACTTACTGATCCAATTGTCATAAAACTCTCTCTTCTCTCTTCAACCTATCGCAGTCCATTGCTGGACATAGGTTTTCCCCATTTTGCGCCAGATATCCCAATCCTCCGCTTTCCTCATCCAGCCCAGCGACCGTTCGCAAGTTGTCGGGCCGGAGGGTGTCCTACGCTATGCTTACCAAGACATGGACTCCACTCCAGAACTCGTCTGCTCCAACGGCCATCGGTTCTGCGACATACGTGACCAGCCCACTGCACTTCAACTCGCTGATCCGGCGGGCTATGTCGGGAACTTTAGTTTTCCTACGGATTAAATCATTTCTGACCTTGTCCCTAAGAGGGACTCCAAGCATAGCTCGCTCCTTTGCGCGTTGAGAGACTTTGAAATTGTGAACCAATCCCGCAGTCAGTGTCCATGTCTCAGCTGTGTATGTTAGCACGAGTAGGACGCATTGTTCAAAGATTGTCTTTAAGTATTGCGGAATAAACCAATCAGTCATAAAACTAATCAGTACAAAACTCCGCAGGCAACGTTCGAGAAGCTCGAGAATGAGCTGCGCGAGGTGAATCAGAACGCGGAGGCGTTGAAGAGGAACTACCTCGAGTTGACAGAGCTCAAGCACATCCTCAGGAAAACACAAGTATTCTTCGACGAGGTAAGTTTCATATCACATATTACATTTAGGACGAAGAAAATGGGATGATGATTGTGGAGACGACCAATTCTGAAAAGGATCCCACGTGACTGGCAACAGTCTTTTCAAATTCGAAAATATTTTAAAATTTAATCGTTAAAGTAGTATGTGACATGACACTCGTGAACAAAGAGTTAAATCGTTTTGACAAAGACAAAGGTCTACATGCCAAACAAACTCAATATGTCAGTCATCATCCCCGTTGCTCGTTTAATTGCAAATCTAACAATGATATACTTGATTGTATTGGAACTCGTCAGCAGCGATCGTCAATTGTTATTTTTTTGTCAACTTTCAAGCGTGTCGCATGCGATACGCCTGTGACGTCACAATCACATGATTTCCTTTTTTTGTAATTAATCATGTGTCAGCCGGTTTTTACAACTTAGATTATCTGTACGTAGGATTGTCGCATGCGCAATTGTAATAAACGAAACGGTTGGTCCCGTGAAATTAACGGTGACGCCCGTATCGGATGATAAGATAACTGATGTCCTCGCGATGTAATGTTACACTTAACAGTCGACGATTATGCTCATCGTTATGTTTGAAGTGTCGTATGTCATAATTTAACCGTTCTATCTTGACTGTAATGTATTGAGCTGTAAATTCATGGAAGTAAAACTTCACCTACCGACATATACAATCACCTGGTTTGGTATTATGTTTACTGCATAAGTATACATGATAGATGGTTTAAAAGTGGACCATTTACAGTTTACTGCTGTTGTAGAAAAAACTAGCTCCACGATCGAATCTACATCTTATTTTTATCTTGCTCATCTTTTGTTTTTTTTGGTTTATTTTTATCAATGTTCCATGTTTAAACTTGTTTTTTATATGTACCTATTGTTTTATAAGTCTATTTTTAAAGAAACCACTAAAAGAATAACAAAAATCGGCATCATTGATTACTAAATGTTTTATATATTTATTCTAACAGAAATAATTATTTTTATTGGAATGGTCGTGGTTATTAATTATTTCTTACTTCTATAAAAAATATGGGTTTCAAAA
This sequence comes from Leucinodes orbonalis, assembly GCA_019425675.1. NCBI lineage: Eukaryota > Metazoa > Arthropoda > Insecta > Lepidoptera > Crambidae > Leucinodes > Leucinodes orbonalis. Next base: position 16,312 of record PQWD01008743.1, read on the forward strand.
AAAGAAATCTTCCACTGATTAAAATATATTCAGTTAGATATTATGAGAATCACGTCAATGTCCAATGTCACATTCAGGCAAAGATATGCAATGCAAACTAAATGATAGATATAAATTTTATTTGAACAAAAGTGTCCTTACTCACGTAGTTGAGTCGAAATTAATTTGTAAACAGTGATTACTATCAGTAGATCGGTGTCACGGTAGCAAATCGAAATTTTTCACGGCCATAATGTGACATTGACTTTGGACGCGTCATTGACCTTGACGCCATGTTGGCGTGTTCACAAGATGGCGGATCCGTCGCGCGAGGAGGAACAAGTCACCCTTCTTGGGGAGGAGGGGCTCATGGCAGGCGGGCAAGCGCTCAAATTGGGGTATGCTCACGTTCTTTATGAAAGCTCTCCGACCACCTTTGACTTCTACGCATTCTCTTAGGACCATTTTGGCATTGGGGACAAAATTTGCCTAAACCCGTGACGCGGCGTGGAAGTGAAAGTATGTCCTAGAGCTATATTATTTTTGCAGCGCTTGTACTGTGACGCTGATACGGGAGTCTACCGATCACCACTCAGGCAAGCATTGGAGTCGGCCGTTTATAGTATATCATCAACATAACATCTCTCTTTGTATTCTTGTGTGATGGAATGACAGCTTAGAATAGCACCGCAAGATACAACCCCTTGGAATCGATCTTGTCGACTTCGAGATATAGTTCTGATCCCCTGTGGAGCGTGCTAACCAATTGCTGCCTGAGTGAGTTTTAACTAACAGTGTTTCCGAATACATGATTTATTTTTGAAGTCCATTTGATCAAAACGTAAGGGTATTCCAGGTCGAAACGTGCGTGGTAGCCGTTATCAATGTTTTGTTCTGTTTTTCATTTTGTCATGCTTTCTGTATAGTTTGACATTTATGCATGCCATTATTTTTTTTTCATGTTAAATGTAGACTAGTTACGAATACGACGGATTGTCGTGTAATAAGTGACTTCACATGTTGAATTTGATACATTCACAATACGAATATGGAGTAGAAACTAACAATACAGTTGCCGCTTACACGTCGTAGTTAGCTAGGTACCGAGCACCGTGTCGCGTAGATTTGTTTGCAGAGACGCGGTGGCGCTAATTTTTCCTACAACAGGCATTGGGGTTCATCGGTCTATGTTTGATAGTGGGGTCCGCTTTGTCCGTCCTGGGCGGTTTGTCTGTACATGTGTTGTTTGTCTATAGCACGAGGGTGGTGCCAATACCACTGAGTCGATGACGCGCGCCCTGATATCCGACGATCCGAACAAACATATGGGCCACGTCCAACTAGGGTATGTATGCGTGTGTACATACGGCACTAGTGTGACACCGATCCCACAAGTAATTCGAGCCATTGGAGGTGGTATCACCATCGTTGATTTTAAAATAGCATCAATGATTCTAATACAAACTAGAAACGTAAGACTTAAATAGATTGTTTCAAAGGTATCACTAAAATATGAAATAAAAAAAAACCGTTCATAAGCGTACTGCAATTAATTCAGTAGCAAAATACAATTTTTGTAATAAAACTGTAGATTAAACAAGTGGTGATACAGCCTCATAAGAACCTTGAAAATATAGAATATAAACTTCTTCTTTCAAACAACCGAAAACTAACTTAAGATCGTAAGCACTTGTTTACTCGGTTTAAATACATTTTATAATTAAATTTTTTGTTGCACTTGACATCGTAAGTGCCATCGATCAAAATGTTCATATAGACTTTATTTTTGATAGATTTAATAATAATCACACACATACATTTAAAATTTGTTATAACAGTGAACATGTTTTGTTTTCATATAAAAATCTATGTGAACATATCTAAGTAAATTAAAAATTTGATAATAGCATTTTGTAATTAAAATGAAATGGAAACAGGTATAAATTCACAAACAATATAAAAATAATTGCTCCTAAGATAAATATGCATGACAATAATATATTAACGTCCAATGAAAATATATGTAAATATGCTTTCTAAAATTACAATTGGAAATGCCGCAATGAAATATGTGAAAAATAATTGTTTTAAGTTAAATGTGTACATCTGGCTAAACTGCTTGATTTATTCCCTAGTTTACGGGGATAAGCAAGAATCCTTGGAATTCCTGCCTTGGTTAGTAGTGTACAATGTATTTATTTTTGTAGTTGGTTCGGTAGCGTTGTGGTGGGTACTGGTACATTGTGTATGACTGGAGTGTAGATGTGTACACGCATATTAATGACAAAACTGAAATAAGCATGCTTCTTTCAATTCTGTCGGTGCACTTGGGTTTTTACATCGTTATACAAGTTTAATCCTTTCACTTGGCTTACTAACACTTCACTGACTTGCTGCAGTTATGTTAATCTATTCAACCAATATGCGTGTAAGTTAACTTGGACTTCAAGAATAGATAATGGACTTAGGTGCAAACATTGTAAATGCTGAAATACCCGGTACTTTCGTGCTCACACTTTTCCCTATGTTTATCCTTTTTGTATGACATGTAAATATAAATGTGGACCTAGTGGTTACCCCTGTGGTAGTCTTCTTAGATCCTTTGCCTGATTAAATCTAGTGCGCCAAAAGTTGTGAGCTACGAATTAACGTCGTAACTTTCTTTTGAAAGTTTCTAACAGCGTCTTGGTACGAGTGACTTAGTTATTAATTTATTTATTAGAATAAGTATGTGTATAATTGTCTGTGCGATTGTGTTATCCATTCTGTAATATTTTTGAATCTGTATTATATTTATTATGCCTTTTGAACAATGTTAGTTACATTAAATATAGTCGCAGTATCAAAGATTTCGCTGACCTTGTATTGGTAAAGTTTAAAGCTGTTGAGTTTGTCTAACGCTAAACTGTGTTCAGGTTCGCACTGTGACCAATGCTTTTCTAGATTCCAACGTAACAATACAGTGAAGACGACGATACACAAGTGCCTTGTGTCTGTAATCTGTCGATTGTCTTGTTTTGCATCACAATGCCTGTTGAGTGATGTCGCGGTTTTGTGGACGATTATTAATAAGCTATCACATGCGTATCTGGCATTGTGACTTGCGGGACAATTGATACATGTGAAGACTACGTCCATTCGGTTACCACACTTAACAACAATACGTCGCGATTAGTTACAGTAACGTGTTTTGTTATGCAATCACATTTTGCATTCACGTTTCCGCGTATGCCCAATGAATTTCATTCAATGATGATAAATGAGGCAAACAATAGATATCGTGTACTATATCATTCTTTGTTTTGAATTTATATACATATGTATGTACTTGTGACTTTTCAAGTATATGACGCGTGTGAATAAAAGGAATTGCTTTTCTTATCGTAACTTAAGATTTCACTTGAAAGATTTTCAGTGATTTAACCTGTTGTCTTATCATTAATTCAATTTAAACTACTCGGATCAACTAGATTAGATCAGTTGTTGAGTGCTATTTATTTGATGAAATGTTACTAGTTTTTTGTGATTATTGTTTTTATTTGAATAATATTTTCTCGGCATCTTGGTTACTATTAGCATAATGTACTTTTTGTATAGTTGTGCTCCACTCGTTGAGGGCTTAGACTAGGTAGTGATATTACTGGATATTACAACTTGATACGCTAAACACTGTGCTTTCTCTGGAATCACAAGTTTTATAGACGACATACAGTTGTCACTTCATCAGAATCAGGTAGTTTGTCAGGTTGATTGTTAACTTATTTCTGAAAAAAAAAACGCATTAGATTTTCGAAAGTTTTTCTAGGTTTATTTTTCTAGATGTTGTAGTTTTAGTTAAAGCAGTTGATAACATATTTTGATTACTTGCATTCATTAACTCATAGTAGGTAAATATGTAAGTAATGAGTCACAAATGCACGATTCAACAGGGATTCTACATTGTTGCTACTAGATTTAACTAATTCCGTAACTGCAAGTATCTTTTATTTGTCCGCAATGGTAAAGATTTTTGCTTTTGCCGGGCTGAAAGCTTGATCACTATAGTGGATGATACGCTAGAGAGCAAACGGACGTACAAACATGTCATACAAAGGACTTTATTAGGTTAAGCCAAGGTTATAAGTGTATAACCCCTGCGATGGGGTTTTATAATTTAGTTGGTTATTATCAATGTCCTTCGCGGAAAACAATGGATGAATATGCATTGTAATGGCATAGATAACCTGTCACTCAATACTAACCGGAAATTGGTTTAACGTCAATGAAGTACCGTAATACGAGGAACAAACTAACAAACAAGTACTAAATGTGAATGATTTTAAAGATACACATGCTGATTTGATGACAAATCATATGTATCATTGGTGCGTGAATTGTATGGACACGACATGCACTTTAAAACCAGGTCGATGTTCGGACTGTTGTACTTTTTCTTGTTGTTGTTATTGGAATTTGACGTTTTTGTTGTGTACAGATTTTGGACGTATATGAGCAAGTTAAAAGTCTGTATAAAATAAAACAGAGTATGTATAAAATGATCAGTCGAAAAAGTTTTCGACGTACAGAATTACATATCGATGTTAAGAAATGTGCAAAATATAGTGATTCATTTCGACACTGAACTGTTCTGGTAACAAACATTTAGGATCCACTAAAATTCATTGTTACTTTGTTTTTTTTTTTATTTGTCGTGATACAATGTTCGCACTGATTAAGTGTGGCTATCGAAAGCCTATACTTAGCTATTTTAGCATTCCTTCTCGCTTTTCAAGGTTGGCAACGCATACGTATCTCCTTTTTGATTACGAGTGTGTATGAGGCGATATCACATACCAACAAGAGAATCGTCTACTTGTTTGCCTATCCATGAAATTATTTTAAAAAATTGGGTTACTGACTTAACTTATCAAACTAAGCCATGCTATGCAGGCACGCCTGTGTCCTGCCTGAGAGCCATCTGCGCCCGCCAGTTGCCTGGTGAAGCTGTAAAGGCCATCTGCAGCCTACATAAGAAGTCAGTTCGAAAAAAAAATGTGTCCTGCATTAAGGATATAGGCTTATGATTTATTATGCAATAAATGGCTCAACAGTTGACATTGTATTTATTTTGTGGCATTAGTTGAAAAGTAAAAAAATTGTGAACTATTGAAGTTGACTCGTAAAAGTACATCAGACTATGTAGTCAGCGGTCTGAAGTTAACTACACAGTTAAGTTTTGTCGTAATTATTACATTGTCAGTTTTACTGCCAATTGTCAAGTTGTAAAAAGGTTTAGTTTTATTAGTTTGCAACAGTCTTGAGTGCTTTAAACAAATAGATAAATCAGCTAATGGTATCGAGATAAAAATAGGTGGGCAGTTAAATAGGAAAGTCATATGATGGTATAGTCAGCATTAAAGTTTTCATCTTTTATGTAACATTTTTCTTCAAAACATATCATACATGCTACACACATTCACAAAAGTTTTTTGTGAATGTGTGTAGCATGTATGATATTCTTATTAAGTTTATTCTAAAATTTTGTTTATTTGTGTTTAGTTTTTATATTTATTGATATTATATTTAATTTTTTGACATGTCTGTTTAACTTTTAGTGGAAACTTTATTGATTTATGTAATTGTTAATATGTATTGTCCTGTTTATGTATAATGATATTGTTTGTTTCCCAAATATAAATAAAATTAAATAAATAAAAAAACACAAACAAAAAACCATAAGCATATCGCTATAATCTTTCTCTCAATAAAGGAAAATAATCATTAGTTATGTAACTTTAATATCCCGAGATGTCCACTGCTAGGCCCCTGCGGCTTATGGCCCCCTCTCTTACAATGAAGGGTTTTGCTATACTCTTCAGTTCTTCACACTCGGCAGACGTTTTGGGGATAACCTGTAAAAGGTAAACTGTACTGTGAACATGTTCTAAGCTGAATGAATATTCGGCACTTAAGAGTACCTCTACTCTGATGCTGGTGACAATTTTATTTTAATTTGCTGTCACCGCACGACATGTTATTTAGTGAATTATGATAAATTGAAAAACTCGATATGTGTCTTGTATCTGTGTTATAATTATAATACATGTCATTATATATGTGGATAATGGTGCTGGTAGCACATTGACTCTAAACTTAGCAAGACATATAATTTATCCTGTGTGTAATTGTTTGCTATATGAATAAAAAGAAAAAAATAGTGGTCTCAAATAGGGATTGTAGTCCTCACCACGAATTTAATTATTTAATTTTATACTTCTTTTCCTTTAGTTAAAACAAACGCATAGTTTTTGAGGACATGTAGTTGTGTACCCACTAAGACTTGTACACGATTTCCGATTTATATTAGATCGTAAACAAATCAATGATATATAGTCATAAAATTCTTAATTGAATGAAGGATTTTAAAGATTGTGTTTATTATTGGTTTCGAACGCTTTGACGCCCGCATTGTCGCCCACATTTGTACCCGCATTGCGTCTGCAATTCCATTTTATCAGTAATTGTGGTTACTGAATGTCGTTTTGTAGCGATTGTTGATTTGTGTATATAAAGGCGAACTTTAAGTTTGTTATCTCAATTATAGCTAATGAAATAAATTGTCAATTAAATATACTACCTTCGTGGTGTAGTCCTCTAGATAACGATTGAACCGTAGTTCGGAACTATCCCAAGGGGAATGAGTTCACCCCTTCACTGTGTGCTATTTTGACCAGTTTATCTTGTGTATATTTTCGGTTTAATCGTATGATTGCTTATAAATAATTATGATTCCGCTCTATGGAGTTAACTTTTGCCAATGTTAAATACAACCAAGTCAGAGATTTTAACGCCGTTTCGAAATTCTGTAATAAGGATCAATCTGACTATTCGATGACTATAATCGGTCATTTCTCTTTATGATACGTGACCAATGTAGCCTATACTACTACAGTCGATCCGTAAGTCACGCCACAGTTCAGCTTTATTACAATAAATTATAATGGGATGGTACAGAATCAAAATGTTTAAAAGAAATTCCTTAAGCTTTAAAAAAAGGGTATACCTACTTACGTAGAAGAGCTTAAAGCACACGTGGTCTTCAGTTACATTGTCAACATTGACCAACCTATACATAATATGACAAACTGCAGGATATGGAAGGCTCTAGCATAGTGTGGCTATATAAGTTAGAAGGAGAATTATAATAAAAATAAAGACAATTGCTATTTTTAAGTTTAGAATATTAAATCTTGTAAATAGTAGATAGCAAATTGATAAATTATAAAAATGAAGCAAATAAAAGCTGCGTGTGGTAAACAAATAATTAGTTTGTACATGATTCAGTCATAAATTTATGACCGTGACTTGGTTTTCTTCCTAAGTAGTAACATAACTTTGCCTCAACCTGAGATTTGATGATTCGTGTTTAGGATTTATTTGGTATTTCAAAGTAAATTTAAAGTCAACATTGATTGAGGTAGTATTTTTTAGTAATGTTCAATTTTGTTTCTAAATCTTTTTTATGACCCCATGTATGCATTACATGTACTATACAAATATTTTATTGTTTGTGTAAAAATGTTACGTTTGCTCATGTCGTTGTAAGAAGTGTAAAAATTGAAGCACGTGATCATGGCTAAATATAGTTTACAATGAGATATTCTGAGTAAACAGTATAATTCTTATCATCCTTAGGTGGTGCTTAAATACACTACGAATTACGCTGGCGTATTAAATAAACAGCGTGATCTGAAGCTTGCGTACTTTTGGTTTATAATGACATTATAAGCGTGACTTGTACAGTCTGCAACTTGGAAGGTTCCTCCTTTAATGATCATGCAAGTTGAGCAACTGCTGTTTTTTTATGTTACGAAGTGAACACGACGGTCAGGACGCTCACCGGATGGTAAGTGATACGCCTGACCATGACAGAGCGGATTGAAGGAGGCCAACAACTGATAAACATTATTATTCTCCATCAATGCCGCACTGCGCTTGTCACCCAAGACAACAGATGTTAGGTCTCTTATAATGCTGTTGAGGTCGGTAATTGGGTGGTAAACAAAAATATTATCTCAATTTTCTGCGCTTCAGAAGTCAAGTTCAATCTACGTCCCGGTTATAATGGATGGCAGTTGCTGACTCATAATTTACATCGCGCCCTTGGTGGTTATGGACTTATCTTTCCATAAATATGCTGTCTGTGCCCTTTTGTAGAACAGGGACATTACAGGCTGCCTGGTGGTGATAGTGTTCCTAACGTCTGCGCCAAGAAAAATTGCAGCATAGAAAAATATCTTTTTTTTTAGTTTGTAATGGCATATGCAATGCGAACAGCTTTTTATAATTTGTTATCTTCTAAGTGGTCATTTATTTTGAAGCTCACTGTACTAAATATGTATAATGAACGTTTAACAATTGACAGAAACTATGCGTTATATTAAGTCTTTAGTTCCGATGTGATGATGATTCCTTAAATCTCATTATACTCAAAATAGGACAATGTGGTGATGTATTTGAAGGTAATGAGATTCAAGGAATCATCACCACATCAGCTCATTATACGTCCCCACTGTAAAGGGTGTATATGCCTTAGTCGTCCACGCGGGCCCAGTGCTGATTGACCAACTGTGAAGTCAAAAAAAAAAAAAGAAAAGTATGTGAATACAACCTTTATATTTCTTTGTAGCCGTGCGCAGGTTTCAGGCAGCGCCAGAAAATGTAATTTCTAAAATTCTAAAGTACATTCAATGAATTTTCCACTATCAGAAATGTATCCTAAATAAAAGATTAATATTTTTGGTTTTATTTTGGGGCAACAGCATGGCGATAACGTTTGTGTTGAAAGGTCTACGGAATACGGATTTTAATGGAACTTAGCGTAGGTACTTAATATTGGAGGTATACGGTGTTTTTTCCTTGATTTTATGTACAAAATATGCATCAATGAGTTTATTATCCTCAATGATATTAGCAGGATACTTCTGATTTCAAAGAACTGAAATGATGTCATATAAATAAAATTAATATGCTTACTGACAAACGTTAAAAAAAGTCGTTGAATTCCCAACGAAACATCCTCGCTTAACAAAACAAGCCAGAAAGAATGCTTTGTTTCCAAAGTATATATTTTTATTTGGTTTATTCGAAATAATCTATAGGTATTGTTCTAAAGAATGTTGTTGTCTGGTGATATGCATTTAAAGGCTTTCGCAACTTTATCAGAGGGAAATACCGTTACAAAGATAGAGGACAATGAATATATATCTTTGGTTTTATTTTGATAAACGTCATATTATATACATATAGGTACGACAAATATAAAAATATACTAAAGACATCAATAAAGTGTTTGAATTTACTTATTTATTTACGTACTTTAATTACTAATAATACTCGTACCTTTTTCAAGTTGATTTGTTTATTTCCCTATATGCCAACAACAACCTGTGTTTCAATTATGTATGTAGTTTGTTGCTCTTTAAAATGGAAACCAGTTCTAGATAGCGGACAGGTTTGTACTAATACCGATTGGTATCTTCCTTAAGATTAATATTGGCAAGTGATGCAAAAAAGATAATTAAAGCGTGTCTTTGGTTCTTCGCTTTTGTTAAGTTATGACTTTTCAGATGCTGGGCAAAGGATATTGCAGGCCATAGTAGTTACATCTTCGTGACATACCTGCTGATTAATATCATGATTGTAACATGTGATATATGACCTGGCGTCCTTCAAAAAGAGAGCGTATTCCTATATAAGGGCCGGCCGCATCCCTGTGACCTCAGCTGTTGCAAATGTCCATGGGCGGCGGTGACACTTTCCATCTGGTGAACCGCATGCTCGTTTGCCTACCTATGTTATAAAAAAAATATTAAAATTTATAAAATGTATTTTTATCAAATTGATGATATTTATTAAAATTTACGGAATGGATAACACGATAGTACAATTAAAGTGCGAAACGAAAACTAAAGATTGCGCTAACTTTAGTGATTATTGAAACCCTAAATTAAGCATACAGGACGCGTCACGTAAAACCAGCTCTAGGAGAAAGTAGAGGGACTTTGCGCATAGCGCACTATGAGCAAATATACCCCCACCACGTTCTTCCAGGGCTCTTTTTATTTGACGCGGACTATACATTGTTTCATTGAGATGGTCTTTTTTAAAAAACTTTGTTTATACAGGGTTAGCTGATGATTAAAAAATTAGATCTTTTAGGTTTCGTTTTGTACAAAGATATCATTGTTTCACCATTTACTTGAAATTGATTGATATAAGTAAATTGTGGAACAAATCTTAAATATAATTACGTTTACTTCGTAGCTTTAAGGATTAAAGAGACGTTGATTTAATCGAACGGTAATTGGAATTGATGTTTTGAATGACCGTAAATATTGAATGGCATAGATTTAGCAAAAAAGTATTTAGTTATTCTGCCACAAACGTTTTTGTTTGGCGGTAAAAAATGTATACCTGTACAACGATTGGTTGTCTCACTAGTACTTGGTTGAATCCAATTTTAGTGATCTTAGAAATTAATAATATAATTTTCCTATAGATAGGGCTTCATTACAAAAATATTTCTGTAATTATCGATACCTAGTAACTTATCAAATAATTTGTATCTAAATGCAAAAATAATTTTTTACATGTTGTTAGGTTATCATAAAGGTTCTGAAATGTCCATCTTAGGATCTTTGATTTTTTTAAGAATCAGAGCTATGTGCTTTTCTACTTGCCCGGTGAAGCGGAGTCCAACCACTGTGTTCGGCAAGAGAAGTCTAACCGAAAAAGAGTGATCTTCATCACTCTATTATTATGCAGGCGAAAGTTTGTAAGTATGTATGTTTTGGCTTCTTCCCGTCAAAAATCCTGAAGCTATTTTAATTAAATTTAGTATGCAATTAGCTAGCTGTTAAAATTTACGGTTAACCCGACCCCAATGACGCCTTAAGACACAATAGATTTTCCATTGTGTCTGGATTCCCGGCGTTCAATGGGTTAACACCACGAGGCATAACAAGTTGAAAAAAAAGCCTTGTAATAGTCCATAGGTTACTAAGCAATTTACTTAATAAAAGAACGTTCCACCAGAATATTATGAACATTGGAGTTTCAGTTACGTAATTAAACAAAGAGTTATGTGACAATCCATTTGGTATGAACTCATAATGCATATTGTATTGGACAAGTTGAGTTGGTCGCATATTAGTATACGATATGTATACAATAAGGCCTTTTTGTTCTGGTAATGTTATACTGTTGCTGTGCGTCCCTAAGTGTTTCGGGTACTTCAAAATTACTCGTGAATGTTTCGTGTAGATTTCAATATATTTCAAAGTCAGTTTAGATATGCATATCGATCAAGCCTTTTTGTGATGAATGTTAGCAGTTTAATTTTTTTTATTTGTCTTTTAAAACATGAGAGATGGAAAGAGTTTATCAAAATAGAAGTTTCTTCTAGATTATGCTACTTTATTAACATCACTATATATTGCTATTTTATATTTTGACAGTACTTATGATGACACATATTTACTTAATTAGTTTTTCATGAGGTAAGTTAATTTTATAAAAAAAAAATCTAATGACTGTTCGTCTGTTACTCGAAATAAGCAATTTGACTAATGTGATTAAAAAATTAAATGAACGCTAGTTTTTACATGTTTATACGATCGCAAAAAGGCAGAGTAACTAGCATTCAAATATAAATCCTTGCGTGCGCAGACAGTGATACTTGGTCGACTGCAATGACGCGGTTGCGTCATCGGTCATCGTCAGGAAACGCAACGGTGATGTTATTAACCGGCTGCTTGATCATTAATGATTTGTTATTATTCAAGATCGGAATTAGTAGATTGAAAGAATGTTGATATGGAATTCCTTGATTTTTAATGGCTTGAATGTTTCCCTCAGGCATTGGCCATTTAAAATCACAAATTAACGGAAATCCTGCTGGACATCTTGAGGCAATGACATCTTCAAACTGAGCTTTGTATACGTTTTGAATGTAATTAAAAATAGAAAACAGAGAACAGAAAACTCTTATTAGTAGATAGTTCTCTCTACATGCGAGTAATAGTTATAGAGCATAGCAAGGTACCTTCTAGAATGATGGACTGACTCGCGAAAGGCCTGTGATGGATATTGTAAGTGGTGGAGTAATCAGGATGGACAGCGAGAGATAGATTAAAATGAGTTTGAAACAATAAAATGTTGCCAAATGATTTTTTTTTTAAATATTCTTGTGCATACCCTATATCATGGACTTAGCAACAAAAAAATTTCAGAGTCATTGTCAGGTATTATCTTCAATGTCAAGTACGATATAGGGTAGATTATTTCAAGGGTTAATGATCAAACAATTATACAAAATCGTGTAAGAAGTGTTAATCTTTCAAGTGATCGGATTGGAGATGACAATATACATTTCAATTGAACACTTCTAAATCATTAAGAAGTGTAGCCTTGGGTACTCCGGCCGCACAATGCCGTGGGAATCCTAAGTACCAATACCATCCATTACTGATATGGTGCCATTATCTATTTGGTACCTACACCGAAGTCTTTTTCTTCCACTATTTATAGATGAATTATTGAGGACAAAAATCACTCTGGTATTTCCAATTCGCGCAAGCTTGATTATGAGCCTAAATATTTACACGTTGTAACGTGGATGCTTTGAAGCCAATTTCCTAATATTCGATGGAATGGAATCGGCGTATTGAGTCACATATGGCGTTGTCAAACGATGATCGTAAACAGTAAACATATGGTGCCGACGTGGATCTAATTGCAGTTTAAACACGGATAATATGGGGGTTATTACTGGTTGAAATGTTCTTGGATAATTGTCATGTCCATATTGCGTATGTCAAAATTAATGCCAGCCAAATTTGTAAGGTCTTGAGGACGGCATTCCAGATGGATATAGAGGCATTGTTGTAAACTCTGGTGTTAAACATATTTCAAAATACACCTTGAGTTTCTTCTAGATTTTGATTAAGAAGTAGCAGAGTAGTAATATTCACCAATTTGAATATTTATTTTTTTTTAAAGGAAATCCCTATGGATTTCCTATAAAATAAATAAATCTCATTTGCGTTGGTATTTAGTAATGACAATGTTCAGATACTCGTAGAAGCACAGTTCAAAACCTATTTGCTTTTGAATTCCCATATTGTCTCGGAAAAAATGACTGTTTTTAGCTGTGCGAATAAAAATGGAATACTTTGTTAGATAATTTGAGATATTGATGTGATACCAGTTTTGCCTTTATTGAAAATAGGCTAAAGGTTTATTCCTCTTTCAAAATTTACGAATTTAGATTTCAACGGAGTAACCCGCCCAGGAGGTTACGATTTTATAGAGCTAGAAATATCTTTATTGAGAACATGTAAGTAAATATTTGGACAGTTTTAGAGCAAACGCATTCTGCCTTTGAACAGTTTGATCGAGACTGTCTATTTCACATTGGTGAATATTTCCAGAGATAAAATTATTTCCTGGAATCAGATGCAGCTGCGTCATGCATGAGTGATACTTTAAGAAAGAAAGAAATAATCTTTTTTTTATTTTTATTTACTTTTTTGATTTTCTACACAGTCTAGATCTGTTCACTGCTCATCATAAAAGTATCCGGCAAAGAAATGCGACAGATGACATCTTATCTCTATGATTTTAGGTTCTTCGGCGTACTCGGTACATCATAATATGTTAACATTGCCAAATAGGCAGGAAGTTGTATTATGTCATAATGATACTAGGTTTTTTATTTCGATTAGATACGGTGTATTATTTATTTTGTACGTGGCATCTTTGCGTATAACGATTATCTAATATTTGAGTACCTTAAAACACATATAAGACGCATGCCAGTAAATTGTTTCGTGTGCGGTAGTTATCCGTTTGTTTGCTATACGTAATGATACGATTAATTTCATGGACCGCAATTATGGTATACAGCGTAGATTTAATATATCTTATATTGCGATGACTAGGAAAAATATCTTTCAACCGTTGTCACAGTGGTTATCTTTAAAATAAACGGTTTTTTATAATGTCACGAACGGTTTGTAAGAAGTATGATTGCCTTAAACGTAGATGTCATGGAAATATTTACATGTAAAAAAATGAAATCAACGTCTCATTAAAAGAACGTTTCCCGAGTGTAAATGTAAAATAAATGATGATTATTTTATTGTTTTTAGTTCAGTTTTTGATGTGTACTACGAAGAGCCAAGTGTGTACGAAAAAACATTGACCGTAAAAATCCAATTGTTTGATTTGGAGAAAAGCTTTGTACCCAATCATATATTTTCAAATTTACACTCGGCATTACTTTTTTAATAAATGTTGTACAGGTCCTTAGTTTTAGTTGATTCAGTCATCCCCATACTTTTGTAAATATACCAATATTTTTTTTAAACTCAAGTCGTGTGGTCATATTAAAGTAACTATAGTATTGTGTCTTTTTCAAAATGTTGTGCATATTACTTTTATGTAATTCATTAGTTTAACACATTTTGAAACATTTTACACGAAAGTACACACAGGAAAACAACATTTTCCATTGATCATCATCATCAGCTCATTAAACGTCCCCACCGAGGGGCACGAGCCTACCCATATAGGGTGATTAGGCCTTAGTCGTCCACGCGGGCCCAGTGCGGATTGGATGACTTCACACACAACCTTCGAATCTCTTCGCAGGCGTGCATGAAGGTTTCCTCACGATGTTTTCCTTCACCGTAAGAGCGTCGGAAAACGTACATATATTTTCGAAAGTCGAAAATACATTGGTACGTGCCGGGATTTGAACCTCAGCCCTCCCGGTAGGAAGGCGACAGTCCACACCACTGAGCCAACGACGCTCTTAACTCTTTTTCCATTGATGCTTTAAGAATTCACGTCGTTTTCATTCTAGTAACTAGACAATTACGTTGCATACCTATATCACACCTCGATTCCATTTAAATGAAAAGCATATATTTTTAGTCCTGAATAGATTATCCATTGTGAAAGTACCTTCTCAATATTTGATATAGGGCTCCAACTCTGCTAATTCTGTAGTGTCTCTATGGTTTTTTCAGTGGCTTTAGACAGATTTTGCATTCGTGTCTTTAGTATAGCAACAAACATAATAATCTGGTTATATAAGGACTTACCATGACTGTTGTGGTTGGCGAATATATTAATTTGATTAGTTATGATGATCAAAGTAATTTTGAAAATGTTTCGTGTATCGTAGAAAGACAATTGAAAATTAATTGGTAGTGCTGACAGTTATCACCAGCCAGTCTTTGGTTTATTATTATTTGAGTTTTGGGGGGGCTATTTGGTATATTACAGATCTGCGGTCACTTTGACCTATGAAATCTTTTGAGACTCGCTCCCATCTTAGAGTTCGACTCAAAGTTGGGCACTTTTTCTGAAAATTCAGGACCGTGCCCAACTTTATAGATTTGATATCATTTGGGCATACTTTGTAGTTGCCCAAGTTTAGTCTTTGATTTACTACAAACTACTATATTCGCTAAAACAAGTTCTAATATAAACAGAAATATTAAGAAATAAGAACACGGAAAAGCCATAAAGATGGTACAGGCGCAGATTTGGGGCCCTGGGCGTGTATTGACAGTAGTTTTGTGTGTAGCTTCGTGGCCGGCGTGATACTGCGCGAGCGCATACCCGCCTTCGAGCGTATGCTGTGGCGCGCGTGTCGCGGCAACGTGTTCCTGCGGCAGGCTGAGATCGACACACCCTTGGAGGATCCTTCTTCTGTGAGTGACGTCATTTTTAGTTTTATCTTTTCCCCCTTCAATTTTTAGCAGTCGAATGTCGGACTGTTTGGCGCCGGATATCCCGACCTTTCGCAAGTCGTTGGTCCATCGGGTCGGAGGGCGTCCTACGCTTGCCAAGACGTGGAGTGGAGACCGTCCACTCCAAAAATTGTCTGCTTCAACGGCCATCGGTTCTGCGACATACGTGACCAGCCCACTGCCACTTGTTTTAGTTTATTAGTATTTAATAAATAAAAGTTATTTTACGAAAACTTACGGATAGGTTTGAATTAAAGACATACCTTATTTTAATAATTTGTTTTTTAATAAATATATATTTGATTTGAGTTTCTATTGCTTGTGAACTAATAACTTTGGGGTTGAGTGCATTGACCCCATACTTGTGCCGCGAACATCAAATGACCTGAAACCCTTTCTACCCACAGTCCGACCAGGTGTACAAGTCGGTGTTCATCATCTTCTTCCAAGGTGACCAGCTGAAGACTCGCGTGAAGAAGATATGCGAGGGCTTCCGCGCGACCCTGTACCCTTGTCCAGAGGCGCCGGCCGACAGACGCGAGATGGCCATGGGAGTTATGACCCGGATTGAGGACTTGAACACGGTGAGTGGAAGATCTGAGGGTACTGGTTATCGTAGGGACTGTTTTTTTTTATGATACGAAGTGAATAGGACAGTCAGAACGCTCACCTGATGGTAAGTAATACGCCTGACCATGACAGAGCGGCATTGAAGGAGACCAATAACTGACAAATAGTTATTATTCTCCGTCAGTGCCGCACTGCGCCCGTCACCCGAGACACTTGATGTTAGGTCGCTCATACCCGGTAATTTCACTAGATACAGTACCCTCATCCCGAAACACAAAAGTGCTCTGCACTCTCATTTGACGGGACGATTATCTGTCACTGCAGTGGTACCTACCTAGACTACTCAGTATCTGGTTGACGGTAATTTATTTGTATCAGACATTAATTGTATGTGTTAGACACACAGATAAATAGATAGATTGATGACCCATGTGGTCTAATGGACGAGACGTTGGCTACTGCACCAGGGGTTCCGGATTCGATCCCCCGGGCAATACAAACATTTGTGTGCATGAACATGTCTCCTAGTAATGGTCAGTGTGTTTCTATGTATAATATGTTATATATTCACAATAAATGTATATAAGTGTGTTTATCGGTTGTTTAGAACGCTAACTACAAGCTTTATATGGGGCTAGATGGCGCTGTGTGAATGTCAGTGGATATTTATTTGTTTATTCATAGACAAACACATTAACAGACACAGATAGATAGGTGATCCATTAAAGATTCGGCTTTAGAAGGAGAATACTGCTTGATATATACGGAGCTTAAACAAAATTCAAGCTCTTCCTAAGTCTATAATAATCAATAAGTAATTTTGCAGCCACTTGACACAAGTCATCTGACCAATGACTTGGTGCTTTCCTTCGTTTATTCTTAAGCACTGGTGTAATGATGATGATAAGAACAATGATATGACAAAGACTGACAATGCCCTGTAGGGTCAACCGGTCCCTATTCGCGTTACCGGTACCGGGTCGCTTTTGTCCCAAAACATACTACCTATATAAACCTATCCCCATACCTTCTCGCGTCAAACCGCGAAAGACGAGGTCAATTCTGGGACGCCCTTAGACTCGTTGCGTAAACTTTTTAAGGCTGAGAGCCATCTGCGCTCGCCACTTGATAAGGCGATAAAGCCGCCTTTTCCCACTATATGTTTGACTTTTCTGTGTTTGTGAGCCCTTTAAAAATTGGAAGTGATAAAGTGTTTATCCATCTGCGGCCAACACTAAAAATTCAAGCAGACAAATTACTTACGATCGAAATTAACTCGTGTTATTTTTTTTGTCTGTATGATTAATTACGATTACACCATGGTTAAGACGTTAAAAACAATGTCATGGTCATAATTTTTACGTTCAATACTATTGTATTTTTCTATTCAATGCGTTAAGTTAGTTCTATTTTTGACTCTTGAGTTGTTGAAATCATCGGTGTTTGTAGCTAGGAAATGGTTATATTCAAAATGAAAAACTTAACAATCCAAGATGTTTTAGTCCGGGGCTAAATCGGCTGATGTAAAAATTCGTATAGTATAATTTTGCACTCATTAATAATTTTTTTATGGATGATTGTTGCATTTTACATTCTTTTTTTATTGGCAACACCATTAAACAATTAATTCTACTATACGATTACCATATCGAACCATTAAACCTTAAAGTTTTACCGGAATACCAAATTTGCCAAATAGAAATAGTATATACCCTATTTCTATGATTTAAGTTTAAAAACTGTTGATTGACATTTTAATATAGAATTTGTAAACCAAGTCACGTTTAACCAATTATTTAATTGAATTGCTAATGGTACTTAAGCACAGTATCTTTTAAGAATAAATTGAATTGAACGAATCAATAACGAAAAATATTTATTCTTTAAAATTCAGTGTTTCGTCCCTTCAAGACGAATATGATTATTGGGGGACGAATCACTGAACTAGCCAAATTCACAGTTGGATTGTAATTGTCGTAATGTCAAGGAAATTATGGAATTGGAGCATGTCCAGCAGTGGACTGCGATCGGTTGAATAGCCAAAGGCATACCTAGTTTTATCTTAAGTAATTCAATGTCGCTATCCTTAATGAATCAATTTATTGAAAATGGTACACCAAATATATACACTGACATTCACAAATCGCCATCTAGCTTATAATATGGGTTCTAAATACGGCTAATACTTATATACTTTTTGTAAATGAATGGATATTATACATAGTAACACCCAGATCATACAAATAAACATGTTCATACACCCATTTGTGTGTATGTCTATATCTGCACACAAATGTTTGTATGCACTGACTGGGTATTGATCCGGAACCCTTAGTATATTTTCATTATTTTATTTATTTTATAAGTGAACAGGACTGTCAGGACGCTCACCTTATGGTAAGTGATATACCTGAACATGACAGAGCGGCATTGAAGGATACCAACAACTGTTAGACAGTTATTTATCTATCAATGCCGCACTGCGCCCGTCACCCGAGACAACAGATGTTAGGTATCTTATACCTGGTAATTTCACTGGCTACAGTGCCCTCATCCCGAAACACAACAGTGCAACTCCTGTTTCACGGGACGATATCTGGCACCTAGCTAGACGACTCAGTATCGAGTCTACCACCCAGTAAAGTGATGTACTGACTTCTGACCTATTTAAACCTAACATGCTTTATCTGTTACAGGTGCTAGGTCAAACCCAAGACCACCGTCACCGTGTGCTGGTGGCGGCCGCGAAGAACATCAAGAATTGGTTTGTAAAAGTGCGCAAGATCAAGGCGATCTACCACACGCTGAATCTGTTCAATTTGGACGTGACGCAGAAGTGTCTGATCGCTGAGTGCTGGGTGCCAGCGCTAGACTTGGAGACTATACAGCTGGCGTTGAGGAGGGGCACGGTGAGTTGATGTTTTTTTTATATTTAGGAAATAAACGATCATCACAACATCACCACTGCAAAGCACTTTCCACGGCATAGCCGATTGGACCGTAACCCAGCACGCGGGTCAATGCGGATTGGTGTGTGTTAACGACTACCATCCTAAGATTGTAGCCGGCACCGACGGCTTCACGTGCCTCCGAAACACGTAACTGAGTTGCTACTTAGTTTGAGGGCTGTTGGAGAGGTCAATAACCGGCAAGAGTTTATCTGGACGAAAATACTGAAATTAATATAGAGACGAAAAGATGAAAAAAGCTCTATTGGTGAAGGAAAACATCGTGAGGAAACCTGCGCACGCCTGCGAAGAGATTCATAGGTCCAACCCGCACTGGGCCCGCGTGGATGACTAAGGCCTAATCACCCTATACGGGTAGGCTCGTGCCCCTCGGTAGGGACGTATAATATAAATTAACCAGTTTTATTTTTAGGAAATAAGTGCATAATTATTTATTTTTTTGTAAAGGTCAATAAATTGATTTTCTGATTGAAAATAAATTCTGTGACAGGAGCGCAGTGGCAGTTCGGTACCGCCGATATTGAACCGTATGCAGACGATCGAAGATCCGCCCACCTACAACCGCACGAACAAGTTCACGTCCGCGTTCCAGAACCTTATATACGCGTACGGTGTGGCCACGTATAGGGAGGTTAATCCAGGTAACGGAACAGTCATTTTTAAACACACACACACACACTCTCACACACACTCTTACACACACATTCACACACTGGTAATTTCACTAGCTACAGTGCCCTCGTCCCGAACCACAGAAGTGCAAAACACTCGTATTTTACGGGACGATATCTGGCAATGCGTTTGTATCAGACGACTCAGTACCGAGTCTAACTCGTAGTTCTATTCTGTAATATAATTGAATGTTTATTGTATGTTTGTCCGTCCCACAGCTCCGTACACGATAATCACTTTCCCGTTCCTGTTCGCGGTGATGTTCGGCGACCTGGGTCACGGCGCGCTGATGGCGATATTCGGCTTCTGGATGTGCTACAAGGAGAAACCGCTGCAGGCTAAGAAGATTGATAGCGAGGTAGGTGCTGGCCTACCTTACGGGTGCGCCCAGAGCCCTGAGGTAACTAGGGCCACTATAATAGCGGGGTCACCGCTATATTAGTGGCGTGCACTCCCATATATGCAAATAAGTATAATACCCTGCGTCCAGACAAACCGGAAAATCGCCAACATATAAGTCATCATCAGCTCATTTAACGTCCCGTCCCAATGTGTTTTCGAATATTCGAAATTATGTACGTTATACGACGCTCTTACGGTGAAGGAAAACATCGTGAGGAAACCTGCGCACGCCTGCGAAGAGATTCAAAGGTTGTGCGTGAAGTCGTCCAATCCGCACTGGGCCCGCGTGGACGACTACGACCTAATCACCCTATACGGGTAGGCTCGTGCCCCTCGGTAAGGACGTTAAATGAGCTGATGATGATGATGATGATAAAAATCTGACCAACTGTGTTCTATGTGTATTCGGGCAAATAAGGAATTTTGATTTTATTTGTGCTCGTTTCGTGTATCGCTTGATTAATATATTGTAAGAAAGAAAGAAAGAAACATTTATTTAACCACAAAATTGTACAATAACATAACAAGGACAATACAATAAAACAATTTAAAAAGAGAAATTAAAATGAAAGAAGGTATAACATGAATTAAAACTTTGTGGTCAAAAGGGCCCTAGCTTATGCTGCCGTGTCTGTGCGGTTATATAATATTAAACAGAAGTGGACAGACACGGCAGCGCTGTTATTCTGCCAGAGCCCAAGTATATTGTATGTTTTCTATTAACAGATCTGGAACATATTCTTCGGCGGTCGTTACATCATCCTGCTGATGGGCTTGTTCTCAATGTACACGGGCCTCATATACAACGATATATTCTCGAAGAGTTTGAACATATTCGGCTCGTCGTGGCGGAACAATTACAATTTGACCACGTTGAGGTCGAACCGGCTGTTGCAGCTGAATCCGGACTCTTTGGATTATACGCAGTCGCCTTATCCGTTCGGGATAGACCCTGTGTGGCAGGTAATAAGGACTATATTTCAGTGAAACTGTATTCTCTCTCAGAAATTGTATTGAGTCTCAACATAGTCGGCTAGTCGTGGAATAACTACATTCGGACAACTCAATTCAATCCAGATTTGTTTACACCCAGTTACCTTACTCGTGTGGCTCGGGAAATAGACCCTGTGTGGCAGGTAATAAGGACTTTATTTATTTAATGAAACTGTAATATCTATCAGAAATAGTATTGAGTCTCAACATAGTCGGCTAGTCGTGGAATAACTACATTCGGACAACTCAATTCAATCCAGATTTGTTTACACCCAGTTACCTTACTCGTGTGGCTCGGGAAATAGACCCTGAGTGGCAGGTAATAAGTACTATATTTCAATGAAACTGTATTCTCTCTCAGAAATAGTATTCTCGAAGAGTTAAAAATTCGGATCTCTGAATAATATGTGTATCATTTTGACGACCAATTTGGTGTTGCGGTTGAGAGGTCGGCTGCATCGCCGTGGTTCCGGATTCGATCCCCGGGCAGTACAAACATTTGTATGCATGAACATGTCTGTTTATAATGGTCTGGGTGTTTTTTATGTATAATATGTATGCATTTAAAAAAATACGTATGTTTATCCGTTGTTTAGAACCCATAATACAGGCTTCACGATTAACATGGGTTTAGATGGCGCTGTGTGAATGTTAGTGGATATTTATTATTATTATCAGGTTTTCTTAATTAAAACTAAAACTTTGATCTTTGAATTGCCAGGGTTATCAGACACAATATAATATGAATTGTTTCTTTTGGATATGTCTGGCACTGGTGATGATGATAAGGTTAAGCTTAATCCATTGAACGCCTATTGTGTCTGGGCGCCTTAAGGCGTCGTTGGCGTTCAAAGGGTTAAAGGCCGGTGTCACTATTTTTTTTGTCCCACGCTTGGTCCCAATGAACAATACAACACTTTTTAGAAAGCATTAATAATTAAACTATGTTACAGCTCGCCGAAGCTAACAAGATCATCTTTATGAACGCGTACAAGATGAAGATCTCCATCATCATCGGCGTGTTCCACATGTTGTTCGGCGTCAGTCTCTCGCTCTGGAACCACGTGTAAGTTTAACATTTCCCGGCATCGATAAATCACACCGTAATTTAAACCTTACTCACTTACAATACAGTTTGGAAGCAATGAAAACTTATGTGTTATGAGCGTTAGACATTTTGTATCTTGCTTTTTAATAGGTGTTTTCATTACAATTTTTTGTTAATTACGCTTGTGTGTAATGAAAACACCTATACACAACAAAAAACAAATGTGTAATACTAGCTTTAGTATTACACATTTGTTTTTTTGTTGTGTACGTAAGTGTACTGGACGGTCAGGACGCTAAACTGATGGTAAGTAAAGCGTAAGTGATACGCTGACTATGGCAGAGCGGCATTGAAGGATACCAACAACTGATAGACAGTTATTATTCTCCGCACCGCTCCCGTCACCCGAGACGACAGATGTAAGGTCTCTTATACCCGGTAATTTCACTAGCTACAGTGCCCTCATCCCGAAACACAGAAATGCATAACACTCCTGTTTCACGGGACGATATCTGTCACTGCGGTGATACCTACCTAGACGACTCGGTACCGAGTCTACCACCTATAATTATGACCACCCACTATAATTATTTGTGTATGAATGTGAATGCCTCCAAACCTGTATTGAGTAGTAGCGGCCGCCCGCCACTTCGTACTATTGGAGTTAGTTATTTAAGAATAAAAATTGTTTTGCTTCCGACAAAAATATTGGGTGATCATTTCCGTGTGAAATCAACAGGGGAGGCCTTCGTACAGCAATGGACATTTTAGGCTGTAATGATGATGATGATATACATACACCTTAACGTGTAGGCTCGGCTTATTGGTGGAGTACTTATGAGCTGATGATGATGAAATTATTTTTTAATTTTTTAATAATTATGATTTTATTTTGATTAATTTAATTTTGAGTGATTTTATTTTCTGATTAATTTAATTTAATTTTGATTATTTAATTTTGATTATGTTTATTTTATCTTGAATGATTTGTAACACAAATGAATGCATTTTACTATTATTACCAACTGAATCATGATATTCATGATTGTTTTATAATATACGTTTTGTTCGGCACAGCTACTTCAAGAGGAGGATCAGCATCTACGTGGAGTTCATCCCGCAGATCATGTTCCTCACCCTGCTGTTCTTCTACATGGTGCTGCTGATGTTCATGAAGTGGATGATGTATGGCTCCACACCGCCGCATTTCGGCAGCCAGGATGATGGTAAAATATATGTACACTAGATTTTGCTTGTGACTCTTGTGTAAATTCGTGATAACATGGTTCCTTAATTGTTATTTGTACCATGGAATCTTTTTTGTATGTTGTAAGCGTACAGGACGGTCAGGATGCTTATCTGATGTTAAGTGATACGCCTGACCATGACAGAGTGGCATTGATTGATACTTAACAACTGATAGACAGCTATTATCCTCCATCAATGCCGCTCTGCGCTTCACCCGAGACCACATATGTTAGGTGTCTTCGGTAATTTGACTAGCACTACAGTGCCCTCATCCCGACTGGTTGATATCTGGTACTGCGGTGGTACCTACCTGGACGACTTAGTATCGAGTCTACCATCTGTACTATTTTTTTCAAATCTCACATAAATTTCCATAGCCTCCATTTCGTATTTTTACAAAAATCAATTTGAATTCGCAGCTATCGTACGGTCTAGTGCGTACTGCGCGCCCTCCATCCTCATCACCTTCATCAACATGATGCTGTTCAAGTCGGACGAGAACCAGCGGCCTGTGTGTGATGAATTCATGTATGCGGGACAGAACTTCATCCAACGGGTATGTCCACATTACTGCTGTTTTACTAGAATAGATAATTTTCATTTGTGAAACATAGGTTATAACATGGTATGATGACAAAATTGTATGAGTCCCACTAAATTTCCACCTTTGTCAAGGTACACAAATATAATCGTATGATTTACTCATAGATTTACAATTTATAATGAAATGAATAAATACAATAAAATATCAAATATATAAGAATAGTAATCATAATCAACCATTAATTTAAAAGTAAAAGGAAAAAATAAGATGTCAATTCATACATTTTAAGATAAGTCAATACTTCTTGAACTATTATGAGTAAGAGTCATGTACAAAAAATTATAAAAATGATCGAATCATGTCCAATCATTTCAAAGCTTAACTACTAACCAGGGCTAATAGAGATGATGAAATTTTTTTCTGCTCTGGTACTGGACTGGTACTGGACGCTTGATAATAGAAACATTGGTAAAATAATGACTTCGTTTACATTAAAACTCATAGTTTTCCCAATTCTAAAAACACAGTAATGGACTTTCCCAAAAACGCTTCATACCAATGGCTACTGAATCATGACGTCACGTCTTAGTAGTTAATATGCATAATTTATGTGTTTTGTAGTACAACTATATTAAATGATGCGTTTATTAAAATGGTTTCATAGTACGTACAAGTTGCTATAAATTGTATGTATAACACATAACCTTTGGTTTTTAATTTTTTTGTCAATTAATGTACTTTAAAAATGGACTGGCCCACCTAACTTTGAATACTAATTTATTCATAAAACATGAGTTTTCGAGCTGAGACTTAGCACATCGTTATTTTTAAGCGTGATTTGTAATAATATGAAATGGTTCTTACGTTTTCAAGACCCGCTAATATATATTTTCCAGTTGTTCGTGATAGTTGCACTGCTGTGTGTGCCCGTGATGTTGTTCGGCAAACCCTACTTCGCCATGAAGGAGCAGAAGGAGCGTGCTGTGAGTATACGAATTTTCTTTAAATTTTAATAGAAAGAAAGAAAGACATTTATTGGTTAAACAACACAGATAGAGTTAGATAATAATAATTATTATAATAAATTTATTATAAATAAATCATGCACTAGATTGCATTATGTTTTTGTATATTACTGTGAATTTCTCGAAATGTGTGTGTGCAATAAATAATTTTGGTCAAAGAATCAGTCTGGCAATCCAAAGGGGTAACGCTGCCAGTATTTTCGGAACTTTGCCGAAAGGGACTTTTAATTATATTTTTTAGTTTTAATTATTTATTTTTAAGTGTTTTGGGTGTAATAAATTGTAATAATATGTATTTTTTCATTATGTGGAGACGACCACTTTATGAGAAACAGGAACAATTGTATAAAACGTCCATAAATAATTTTATTTGTCTATATTTGTATAGTTAATTATTTAGTGTGTATCATTGTATATGATGTTTTATTTATGTTTTACAAATAATAGATATCATATAAATAAATTCAGTTCTTTAATTGCTTACTGACTATTTTACCTTTTTCATTTGAGCTTCATTTGACATTCATAAGTGTTCTATAAGGACCTAAACTGAATAAACACTTTTCATTTTCATTTTACCAAAAAAAAAACAAATATTATCTCAAATTTATTATGACAAACAAGTTTTACAAAACATCGAATAAGTCTCATTCCTTTAAGTTTATTGAAACCTGTATTAAAATGAGACCGCTCCTTGATGTACATAAAATTTGGATTTGTCAGTGGCATAGGTTAGATCTTATTCTTTTACTTGTTCCTTATCCAAAGGTAGCGTGGAAGAAATCGCTATACCCTGTTGAAAAAAGGATTTAACACACTAGATGATTATTTAGCAAACAAAATTTTGGTGGTATTTGTGGCAGACGCATATAATCAAATTGTATACATTTGACAGAACTCTGTAAAACTAACTAATTAAAATAGTAACTACACGAGTTTCTTGTTTTTTCTTTCTTGCATCTCCGCTAGGGATCATTCCATTCAATGAAAAGAAAAATATTATATTTTGTTTGATTCTTCAAAAAAATCAAAAGTATCTTTACTGATTTATTTGAATACTAGCTTTTGCCCGCGGCTTCGCTCGCATTAAATTCGGGATAACACGGTACTTTCATTTATCACTATACATAGGATTTCCCCTCCCTCCAACTTTAAAGGTTTCGGGGTCAATTTCAGATTTTTTAGCAAAAAATGTTTAGTGAGCTAACCTTAAAAGATAGACATATGCTGTCGCGGACTTTTTTGTAGACCTTTAAAAGGAGAACAATACTCTCATACATGACTTTTGTGAAACTTTAACCGTTTACTCAGCGTACGCAGCGGAAGCTCCAAGTATGAAAAAATACCCCCGATTTTGAAACATTCTTCATTGCTGCTCCGCTTCTATTACTCGTAGCGTGATGATATATAGCCTATAGCCTTCCTCGATAAATAAGCTATCTAACACTGAAAGAATTTTTCAAATCGAACCAGTAGTTCCTGAGATTAGCGCGTTCAAACAAACTCTTCAGCTTTATATAATAGTATAGATAAAGCATATTTGTGTGTGCTCGTAGCGATGAGGCCGCCTTTGACCAGTATAATGGTTGTCTTTTCTTAGCTTTTTAAATATCTTGTACAATAATATTGTTGTATTTGCAGCGTGGGCACGCGGCCCTAGGCGCCCAGGCTGAAGCTGGTGAAGTGACGGAACAATCTGCGCCGGTCGCCCATCATGGACACGACGAGGACATCAGCGAGCTGTTCATACATCAGGTATGTACGAACAAGCCAAACAATATACCTCAATGTGTCGGTAGCTCATTGGTGTGGTCTGGTTCAGATATGGTGAGTGCAGGCTCAAATCCCGTCGTGAACATTTAGATTTTTCAAAAATTATAATATGTTCGGTTTTTCGACGTTCTTACGGTGGAGGCAATCATTGTGAGGAAACCTGCGCACGCCTGCGAAGAGATTTAAAAGGTTGAGCGTGAAGTCGGCCAATCCGCAAAGAATATTAATATATTTTTGTCTCTTTATAATCTCATTATACAGATAAAAATTCAACCAAAAAAACAAGTACTTTAAGACAAAGAGCTGAGTTTGCAACGAGAAAATCCCGAGCATCGCTGTTTTTCAGCTATTCCCCTTACCCTCTGAGACGTGGTTAGAAGGCCTAGGTCATGCTTGGTTGACAATCTTTAACTTCCATAAGTGGTGGGTTTTTATAATAAAATCAGTTAAACAATCATCATCAGCTCATTAAACGTCCCCACCGAGGGGCACGCGCCTACCCGCATAGGGTGATTAGACCCTAGTCGTCCACGCGGGCCCAATGCGGGTTGGCCGACTTCACGCACAACCTTTGAATCTTGTCGCAGGCGTGTGCAGGTTTCCTCACGATGTTTTCCTTTACCGCAGGAGCGTTGGATAACGTTCATATGTT
This sequence comes from Leucinodes orbonalis, assembly GCA_019425675.1. NCBI lineage: Eukaryota > Metazoa > Arthropoda > Insecta > Lepidoptera > Crambidae > Leucinodes > Leucinodes orbonalis. Next base: position 43,990 of record PQWD01008743.1, read on the forward strand.
TTGACGACCCATTTGGTGTTGCGGTTGAGTGGTCGACTGCAACACCAAGGGTTCCGGGTTCGATCCCCGGGCAGTACAAACATTTGTGTTTTCTATGAATAATATGTATCTATTTAAAAAAAATGTATATTAGAATGTTTATCCGTTGTGTTTAACTTTCTGTGTGTACATGTAGAGGTATTTGTGTTGGTGAGTGTAATGAGAAATGTGTGCAATGTTCGCAGGCGATCCACACTATCGAGTACGTGTTGGGTAGTATTTCCCACACGGCGTCGTATCTCCGACTGTGGGCGTTGTCGCTGGCCCACGCCCAGCTCGCCGAGGTCGCCTGGAACATGTTGCTCAGGAAAGGTACGGAACGTAACAATAGGGATGATGACATTTTTTTTGTGCTATTATATCAATGGACCACATAATAATAGAAACATTGGTAAAAAAATACTCTGTTAACATTAAAACTCATAGAGATTTTTCAATTCTAAAAACACATTAATGGACTTTCCCAAAAACGCTTCATACGAATGGCTACCTAGTTATGACGTCACGCCTCAGTAATTAGTATACAAAGTTTGTGAATTTTGTACTACAACTGTATTGAATGTTGCGTTTATTAAAATGCTTTCATAGCTTCAGTTGCTTTAAATTGTATGTGTTATCCTTTGTTTACAAGTTTTTGACAATTATTGTACTTTAAAAATAGACTTGCCCACCTAACTTTGAAGACTAATAATATTCATAAAACATGAGTTTGTGAGCTGAGAGTAAGCACATCGTTATTTTTAACCCAGATTTGTAATAATACAAAATAGTTCTTACGATTCCAGTACCCAGTCATCATGCCTATTTTTATTTTATATAATTATTTTTTGATATGTCTATTTATTTTATTTATTTGATACACAAAATAGCATTACAGTAAATACAATTTAAACATTGTGGTTTAGAGGTTTCTGGGAGTACTGCAACACCACAAGCATGTGTATACAGCATGATTATCGAAACCAGTATTATACATAATAAAAGGAAATTGTGCAAAGCTAAGTTATAAAAGTTGATATAACTGCTAACAGTTTAACAATATACATTAATAATTATAATACAATTTAATTTATAATCCTAATCATAGAGCTCTTCCATTTGGTGACAGTCGAATTGCAGATTAACTATTAGTGGAAACTTGATTTATTTATTTGCATAAATAAATCAAGTTTCCACTAATAGTTAAACAGCCGAATCACTTTAGGGACGTATACATTATATTTCTCGAACTCTTCTCTCACGTAAAATTCTATCTCGTTCTTCAAAATAACAAAGTGCTAGAAAAAGAGGTTCAACTAAAATCACCAGTACAACGTGAATTTATGACAAACAATTAATTTGTTGTTATTTTATTATAAAAACAATAATATTTTTTCAAATATATATTTCAAATTACTTTGTTTCTACACTGTAGAATGAAGAAAACAAATGTGAAGTATTTATTTTATTTATTTATTTATTTTCACAGACATCCAAATATACAATTAGACTGGACAAGCTGCCAAGTTTATAGGCAGTCCCAGTGTCGCAATTTCTTTTCGGTTCTTACCTGTGAAAAGTTATTATATTTCTTGTTAAATTTACTGATTCATTGCGATGATGGCATGTTACAATTGCACAGGATGGCATTTTGGGGAAAAACGGTGATTTCTTCTAATATTCGTGCGTCTTGACTCGTCACACAGAGCGTAAACTGGCAGCCAGTGTATGCTCGTTGAGCTTACATTTGTCGCACTTAAAAACGCGGCTTGCCCCATCTCCTGTATTGGGAAATCTGTGTTTATTTTACATGTAATCTTACGACTAACATTACAGGTTTCCCAATGCGATAGCGTAGACAATTATAATATTACACAAAATCATTTCAACATTAAACAACAATATAACCTAAGAAAAATAAAATTAAAAAAGAAATCAAGAATAGCATAAAACAAATGATGTGACCTTGGTGACTTCAGTCAAAGAGCAACTAAACAAATCAATAGCTTTGGCTACTTCATAGCGTACGCAAACTTCATTAGTGTTGCTCTTTCAATATATTAGTCCGGGCTTGCGTTACAGCAAATAACGGAGGAAGCCGACGTCGCCAGACGTACCGGTCTGGTACACACAGCGTTACTTTTTAATATTGTTAACAAATTATTACGTAAGAATTGAGTTTAAATCCCCCGGCCCCCCTATATAAGGATATGATTTTAGCAAAATACTTTTTTATTTAAATATAAATATGTGGATAATGGTGCACATTGACTGTAAACTTAGTCAGTAAGACTAACATATATCTGTGTTTAATTGTTTACTATCTGAAATAAAGTTAAATAAAATTTGGCTCAACGGCCAGGTATTACATGCAAACAATAGGGGATTGCCATTTTTGTTTTCAATGTGTTTTGTATGTATACTTCCCTGGGGACAGGGGCGTCAAGGTGGCTTAATGGTGTGAACTGTTGGCTTCCGATCGGGAGGGCGCAGGTTCAAATCCCGCCAATGTGATTTCGAATTTCCGAAACTATATGTACGTTATCCGACGCTCTTGGTGAAGGGGAACGTGTCCAACCCGCACTGGGCCCGCGTATAGGCTCGTGCCCCTCGGTGGGGACGTACAATGAGCTGATGATGATGTATTCTGTAAGTGAATTGCTATATACTTATGGATAACCATACATTGGTTGTTCAGGCCAATGATGTAAAATCGTATGGATTCGTGATATGCTCACAAAACAATCGGAAAAGGTGTTCCGGATGCAGTGACAGCAAACATACACATATTTCGAATGACCGCACATTTACCTAAATAAAAGTGTACAAAGTGTATTCTCTTTGGCGGTTCGTTTTTAAAGCACGGGTGACGTATCTACCTCTATATATACAGAATATCATTGGTTCAGGTCTGATGTCGACGGGCTACGGCGGCGGTATAATGCTGTACGTGGTGTTCGCGGGCTGGGCCGGCATCTCCGTCTCCATCCTCGTCATGATGGAGGGACTCTCCGCTTTCCTTCACACGCTGCGTTTGCACTGGTATGTATTTATTTATTTAAATAGCTACACCAACAGTATAATATATACACAACATTGGACAATATTTAAATAGAAGTTATGGTCTGGTACATATACACTTTGTAGGCGTACACAACATTGATAAACATTAACCCATTGAACGCCGGGAATCCAGACACAATAGAAAATCTATTGTGTCTGGCGCCTTAAGGCGTCATTGGCGGTTAAAGGGTTAAATAACAACACGTGAGATAAAAAACTAAAAATGAAAATAACAAAACTAATCAGTAATATTCACAATATTGGGACCACTTACTAACCTCGAGTAAGGCGTATGAAACACACAGCGCCATCTGGCCCCAAATTAAGTATTAGCCTGTAATATGGATACCAAACAACTGATAGAAATACTTGTATACTATTTATTTTTGTAAATACATACATATTACACATGTACAATGGAAATAACATACCTTTAGTCAAGTAGGGGTTCACTACTCGGGAAACTAGACAGATCTAACAGAGATATAGGTCTGCCAAACGTTTTGGTCGCTCAGAACTTCGCACAAGACGATGCGACAGTTTACAAAATTCATACATTCTATTAATTACGACCTTGACTATACCTGTACGCAGTAAGCACTTGCGACGATTCAGAGCGGCCATAAAGTTTGGCGAGATCTGTACATAAGTTTTTTTTATCTATTATATTTAAATAACACATTATCTTACATGTGTAGTAGTTTATTGTATTAGCCTGGAATAATAAAGATGATTCGAATACCTCGCCAACGTTACTATGTTTTTTATTCATCCAGGGTGGAGTTCCAAAGCAAGTTCTACGCGGGCGAGGGCTACCTATTCCAGCCATTCTCGTTCGAGGTGATCCTCGACTCTGCCGGCACTGCAGAAGAATAGAAGAGACGAAAATCCCTCATTACCCAAAAAAACGCAAGACCGCATGGCGTTTTAATTAAGTTACAAATAAAAGTACACAGAGTTACGTAAAAACGCGACGTCTAGTGGGCGATTGTTCATCGACAGAATAATTTATTAAAAAAATATATTTCTTTTAAATTAAATAATATACAGGTTGATTTGGTCATATTATAATATAACGCAATAAATAATTATTTATTGCGTTTCATGTTTGGTTCCTTTTATATTTGGTCAATGAGGTATAATCCGCTAGATGGCATTATGTAATCGATTGGTCTTGCTTGCTTCCTATTGGTTGTTATTAACGTGACATTTTGAAATGCCATTACAAACATCGGAAGCGGACTAGACTTCCCACAAACGTAACGCCACCTAGTGTTTTTATTTTGCATAAACCTGTATTATCGTCCACAGTGTCGTGAGTTTCATTATAATATGATCAATGATAAAGTAATTTATTGTAAGCATAAACAAATATTCTCGATATAATTATGAAGGAAATATTTATTCCATTTTAATGTTGTTACGTGTTGTTGCATTTCAATGTTAGATGTATAATTGTTAAAGTTGAAATGTACTCAAGTAATGTGCTTATATCTTCTATATCGATACCCATATTTAAATAGCATTATTATTATTAATAGTAAATTATCAACAAATACTTTATGGGGTTTCATTAAACTGGAATATCGTACTTTTATTAAAACGTTTATTTGTAAAAAAAAATAAAAATGTGTGCGCTGTTACTTTTTTGTATTTTTTATTCCCATATTTTTTAATGATAGAAATATTTCAATGGTGTACTTAAATTTGTACGGAATTCTGTATTTATCGGAGGCTCTCTGTAATTTGTTATTGAACGTATAAATGTTACGCATGTTAGTTGCAAGTCATTCCACTAGTTCAATGAAATAATGTAATTAATGTTTTATTCTGTACTCGGTAACGCTCCGCATCGTGTCAGTAGAAAGTAGATATATGGTAATAAAGGTTTTCCGTAGCATTATTATTGTTTTATTTGTTAAAATTATGAATTGGTAAAAGAAAGTAGACAAATGATGATAAATAATAGATATCAAGTGACATTTACAGCGCCACCTAGGCCCTAATTTAAGCAAGTAGCTTGTGATCATACATGGATAAGTACTGAACAACGACGAAGACAAAAAAATATTCTCAGGATATTAGACTAATGAAATAAACAGTCTTAATTGAATAGCTTCAATACAATAGATTTTATTGATATCTAAAAGTGACATACCCAGCGCCGTCCAGGCCCTTATTTAGGCAAGTAGCTTGTGCCTGGGTGGGTAGGTACTAAACAACGATGAAGGCAAGAAAATATCCTCAGGATATTAGTGTAATGAAACATACAAAGTCGTAATTGAATAGCTCACATACTTTAGATTTTATTGATACCTAAAATGCACCGATTTTGTCACCGACACACTGATGATCATCACAATGTTTGGCTACTTCCTGGAGTGATAAGAAGCCGAAATTTGTGGTATGTTATCTAAGTTAAGTATACAGCCAACAGAAACATTTTAAAAAATAATACTTTCAACCTCAGGAATCCTTTTTTCAGAATTTTTATATGAGACTTACTAATTTTATGAATTAGGTCATGAAGGTGTACACGGGACTGTAGACAGTAGGCTAAAAAACCTGTTAATAAATATTTAACAAAACAATAAATACTAAAATGACTTCATAGAAATGTTTAAAAAGAACTGAAATCTCACCAAAATCATTTCATCTAAAATGTTAAGACGACCACATAAGGTTTGCCCTGGGAAAATGATATCAGATCTCAAGTAGAGCCAAGCTTCTGAATCTATACGGCCTAACATTACCGACCCTTACTTCAACAAATTCTACTTATCAGTAAATATGTATGGCTTGGCTGTTCGTTATTTACTTCAGATCAGAAACTAAACATTCGCATCACCTCCACGACGGTAGCGAAACATCTCTAGATGTGTTGGTCTGGGTGTTTTCTGTGTATAGGTAATATGAACATATGTAGTTACCAAAAAAAAGAAGTGTTAATAAGTTGTTTAGTACCCGCATACAAGCTCCTCGACCCTCGCTTTACTTGGACTGACTCAAAGAGAACTTTAATATATTGTAAAGGCGGACTTGGGCCTACATGTCGCTGTGTGTATGTCAGTGGATATTTATTATTCGTTTAAAGTTATTTAATCATATTCGGCCCCGATCGTGATGCTGATGTCCCCGGGAAGAACCGTTGTCTTGTGATACCACCGGTTGGTATCTACCACCACTGGAAAAAATATTTTTTGAAAGTTATCATTACCATCATGAACAAAGCAATCATTTAGCGACAGCAAAGCGTTGTTTTGTTTCACGCCTGTTTTCTATGAGACATTGGTGTCGTTACGATTGAGCCACCATATTCATGCTAAAACATAGCTAGCTCTCCCAGTCCCACACTTACTTTAAAATAAATTTAATCATATAGGTAATTACCATTTTAAACCATTACCATTTGTTTATATTATAAGTGTACAGGGCGGTCAGGACGCTCATCTGATAATTAGTGATACACCTAACTATGACAGAGCGACATTTAAGTAGACTAACAACTGATATACAGTATTCTTCATCAATGCCGTACTGCGCACGTCACCCGAGACAACAGATGTTAGGTCTGTTAAGCCCGGTAATTTCACTAGCTACAGTGCCTTCATCCCGAAACACAAAAGTGCATAACACTACTGTTTCACGGGACGATATCTGACACTGCGGTGGTACCTACCTAGACGACTCAGTATCGAGTCTACCACCTAGTAAAGCTAAAGTTATACCGGAATACCAAATTTAGAGTAAGATTGAAAAGTGTCGTAATGGTGTCATAACGTCAAGTACCTAACCATGCTCACCTAACAGGCTAGGTTAAGTGAGCCCACCTTTTGTTTGCTAACCCTTTGAACGCCAATTTTCTATTGTTTGGATTCCTGGCGTTCAAAGGTTTAATTAAAAAACGACGACCCCTACATCTATATTCCCACACGACAAGCATAACTTGAGTGTGGCAGTGGGCTGGACACATTTGTCGCAGAACCGATAGCCGTTGGGTAAGCGTGTTCTGGAGTGGATACCACGTCCTGGAAAGCGTAACGTCGTACCACCTACAGCAAGATGCAGTGATGACATCCGTAAAACGGCCGGTAGCAGTTGACATCGAAAAACGGTGGACAGATATATGTGGCGTGCTATTGGAGAGGCCTATGTTCAGCAGTGATAGGAGTAGGCTGATGATAATGATGAAGCATAACTTACATATCTCGCCAGGCTCGACAGTGAATGTGAGCCACTTACAGGCGTAGAGGCACTCGGGAGGAGGCGCCAGCTCCCAGCGCTTGCGGCCGCGGACCTGCGCCTGCCACGACATGTGTTTCACGGAGTCCACCTGCGAAATGGTGGAATCAAGATTTTTCTGGAACATTCTAGGTTGCGTCGGTGGCTCAATGGTGTGGACTGTCGCCTTCCAACCGGTAGGGCTGAGGTTCAAATCCCGACACGTACCAATGTGTTTTCGAATTTTCGAAAATATATGTACGTTATCCGACGCTCTTACGGTGAAGGAAAACATCGTGAGGAAACCTTCATGCACGCCTGCGAAGAGATTCGAAGGTTGTGTGTGAAGTCGTCCAATCCGCACTGGGCGGCTTTGATGTAAACCGATAACTGATGGACAGTTATTATTCTCCATCAACGCCGCTCTGCGCCCTACATCCGAGACAACAGATGTTAGGTCTCTTATACTTAGTGTAAATTCACTAGCTACAAAGTCGATTATAAATAACAACCACTTACATGCATATGAGCACCCTGACCAGGACCTCCCATAAAGATCCAGTCGACCATGTCGCTCTCAGCAGTCCGCGGTAGGAAGTACGGACGAGTGTAGTAACCGCGGAGTCGTCGCGTCTCCTCGCTGTAACATGTACTCCAGCCAACGTACCTGAAAATAATTCCTTCATCATCAGCCCATAACGGCGGATTGCAAGACACAGGCGTTTCCGCACACGGGGTTCGAACCCGGAATCCTTAGTTTAGTAGTCTTCTCGACCATTATACCGCCAGGGTTGTCAATAAAAGCCATGTAAAGTATACATCGGTTTAGATACTTAATAATACGAACGATTTATTCAAACAAAACCAGTGTACGAAGGTAGTAAGGTAGGAAGGAAGGTAAAGTAACCAGTAAGGTGCAAAAGTAGTGCACGTAGCCTTCTCGCTTGCGCAACCTACCAATACTAGCACAGGACGAATACGTGACGATTGATCAAAAGCATTTCCCGCGCTGTTTTCCTAAAGTCCGTTTTCTGCGCAGGTACAACGGCAAGCCTGATTAATTGGAACGTGATGTGTCTCAGACTGTCCGCATCCTATCTTAATAAACCATCGTCTTCACCCTGCGTTGTTTCATGCGACGGATATTTTCACATTCAATCTGAATGTTAGGATGTTAAGATACAAGTTTTCACTCACCACGGATCCCCTGACAGGTTGGCGCGCGCGTCGTCCATTGCAAACACCTCGCTTAAAGAGTTCAGACCGGATTTGTAGGCGAAGAAGAAACAGTCGTTGATCTGATGTCCTAGCTTCCCGTCGCGGTAGAAGTCCGCAAAGAATTTGAAGTTGAACTCCTAAAGGTGGACAAAACTAGAATGAATAAAACAAAAACCATAGGATCACATGGATTGCCCATAAAAAAATCTCGATAAGATCCATTAATACCAACATTTAGGTGCATATATCTACCTACAGAAATTACTCTAATTAGCTAAATCTGACCCCTAGTTATCTGACCATATTTAGTTCAGTTTTAGAAGAATGCCCCATGAAATAGCCCCAAGTTAAGCGTGAACCCTGTATTATGGGTACTAAACAACGGATAAATATACTTATTTATTTATTTAACAATTTATGCACACACAGGAAAGACAAAACATAATAAACATGGAAAAGTACGTACAAAGGCACAGCTTATTTCACAATGAAATTTCTTCCAGCTGGCCAAAACAAAAGGAAACAAACTAAGAAAAGTAGGCAAGTGTGTACTAATAATAAAATAAAAATACACATATATGAAATATATATATATATATGATTATGGATAAATACATAACTTATAAAATTATATTTTTTTTGTAAATACACAATAAACATGTCTGTTTGTAATGGTCTACATTACAAACAGACATGTTTATGCACACAAATGTTTGTACTGCCCGGGGATCGAGCCCGGAACCCTTAGTATAGCAGCTGACGTCTCAACCGCTACACCAAATAGATCGTCTAAAAGTTATGAGTTGGAACAACTTCAATAGCTACGTAAATATCGGATAACACATTACCTGAACGCCTTCCAGTCTGTCATTGCATCAGTGACGATAACCGCGCAGGCTGTAAGCGTACATTCTTCGAACTCTTGCCTGTGTGTTCACGAGTCTCATCCACCGGTCACTCCGGCACACATTGAACAGTCCTCGGCGGTCGGAACAGTGACTTGGACGATGATGGCAGCTCGAGCATACAGCTCTGAGGAGTCGGAAGTCTAATCAAACCTTGCAGATCGATTTTTTTTTGTTTATGTGAGTTTAGTGTGAGAGCTTCATTGAAGGAGATCAACAACTGATGGATAGTTAGTTTGCGCCCGTCACCAGATACAATAGATACTAGGTCTCCTATACCCGGTAATTTTACTAACTACAGTGTCCTCATCCGGAAACACAAAAATGCTTAGCACTCTATTTCCCGGGACGATGTTATCTGGCACTGAGTCCACTTAGTAGGGCCAGATTTTTTTAAAATATATTTTATCATAGTGAGAAAAGGGAAAATGGGCCTTGAAATTGCATTTACTTTTTTTATAACATACAGATTAGCATTTGTCTGCTACCTCATGTAAAGTGACGATGCAAACGAAGATAGAGCATCCATCTGATAAAACCTATTTACTCTCGCTTGAAAAGGCTCAGGTTATACATTCAAACTGTTAGTTCCACTCTTAGCAGCTCGCATTAAATTGGTAGAAGGTAGGGGTTTCGGTCTGTTACCAACCATGCTGATGAAAAGCGTGTCACCAGAACCTCTTTCTGCTGGACTGGACGGTGTCGAATAATAATAATTTATTATACTCGTAATAATAATACTCAACATCAGTTGCATGCACTCCAAATATACAAATAAGTAGTGCATATCGTATACCGCAAATTGCCAATATATTAAATGTTTCCCACTTAATTGCCCATTTTTCTCCACCGATTTGAAACCATAGGCGATCTGGTGCCTCAACAGCACTCAATTTGACAAAAATGATTTTTTTTGCGTTACTCACTTTGCATACCCTACTTATAATCTCTGTGCACGTCACTGCTCAACATCATGTTTTAACAACTCAGCATCAAACACCAGGGCCTCAATTCAGCTAAATTTAAAATGCGCTAATAAGATCGTTACTGTGTCTCAAAAGTATCAAAAATTTTGCATTCATTCGTTCTGTGTTATTTAGTTTTATTTGGTAACACAATTCGGTATTCTCCACCATTCGCAATAAAATACCAAACCTTATTTTCATAAAAGTGCACTTTATTTTACATGTCGTTTCATTGATCACTTTTGTTTATTTGCAATATTGTATTTTTAAATACACTGAAACCAATAAATATTAGGTCAATTGATGATAGTGAGCAATGACGTCACGTTTCAGTAATCTCATACAAAATATATGGAAACGTTCCTTTTTGACAGTTCATAAAAAGTGCGTCAAGGATTAGTCTTTAAATCAATATTACTACAAATACGTAGGCATTTTTGCATCAGAAAAAGCGAAATAATATAAATTTAATACTGTTTTAAGAGATGGTGGTAATACCCTAGGAACTTAAAAAAAGGAGGCAATTTAAAAGATACTCCTTACCTTAGATGACCAGTCTCTAATAAACCAATGCGCTCCTATACCCAGAAACAAAACACTCATCGTAATAAGCGGATAGAATTTTAACTTTTGATTTTTAACGACTTTTATAACTTTATTTTCTGTTTTCGGCAATTCCAACCGCGAAATGTAAGCATCACTTAGTTTCAAAGTATCTATTTTAGTAAGTATTCTTTGAAGTCGGAGTTCAAAATTTTTGGCTTTCTTGTCACTTGGTTTGCCAGTAGGCTGGCTCATCTTGTACTTGCGTAGGGTTCACGCAAAATGAGAAGATCTTAACACTTTCATCGCATTTTATACGAGCGCGCTTACATAGAGCTGTTATAACCGAGGATGGACATTCTAGAAATATAAATATAGATGTTGAATGTGGAAATTAACTTTTTAAAGTATGTCCTATGTAAAAAGTATACAATAAATATAAATATCCACTGACATTCACACAGCGCCATATAGCCCCAAGTAAAGCGTAAAGCCTGTATTATGGGTACTAAACAACGGATAAACATAATTATATATATACATTTTGTAAATACATACATATTGTACAAAGGAAACACCCAGACCATTACAAACAGATATTCATGCACACAAATGATTGTATTGCCCGGGGATCGAACCCGGAACCCTTGTGACGCAGCCGACCTCTTAACCGCAAAACCAAATGGGTCGTCGAAAAAAATATATACCTGTATCATCATCATCATCATCATCATCAGCTCATTAAACGTCCCCACCGAGGGGCACGAGCCTACTCGTATAGGGTGATATGCCTGTATGTTTTTATGTAACTACCTTTTCTGGCAAAACAGTACGAGGTGGCTACAGGATAACCTTAGGTGCACGCTTGTGCGAAATCATTTATTCATTACCTAGCACAGTGATACCTACCACAGGTTTACAGAAAACCGGCGTGTAACGTCAAACGTGTTAAACGCACGACCAACTCATAGTCATGCTGTGTCGGGAGACCTGTGGCCTTTCTCCAGATAAATATAAGCTGTATATATATATTTCCAAATTAAATTAAATAACCACCCTATAGCATCTATGGTGTGTCGCATCTATGCTAAAGGGTGGTTATTTGATTTTGGGAAAAGTTCAACGTTAGGCATTTAGAATATTGGGAACAGCTAGAAGATTTTTTGGCTTCTTGGTAGAACAACATTTTCGAAATACATACAATACTATGCCATCTACTTAAAATATTGGTTTGTAGTACATACTATGTATGTATGTATAGCGATATATGTATGTATAACGACATATATATGTATGTATGTATAGCGATGTCGCTGTATGTGAAAAAAGATTTTCCCGCTTTTCTGTTTAAATTTTTCCTGAATTTTATTTGCTATAAACCTCACGGAGCCCGATATCTTTCCAACGAATGCAAAACCGTGGAAATCGGTTCGTGCGTCCTGGAGTTATAGCGTCAGGAAGGAAAACCCGACTTATTTTTATATAGTAGATAATTGTTTTTAGATGCAAAAATGTCTTTTAGTAATTTGTTAAACATAGCGAAAGTTGTATCAGTTATATTATATATATAATATATATAGTTAACTCCTGGCGCCATTTTGTTGTAACATCTACGTCTGAGTTCGTACGACCGTGTGCAATAGCTATGAAATTGAAATTCATTATCGGGGCGCGACACACCAACTGCGTCCCGTTTCGCACGCCCGTTTCCCAGCTTTATATTCCTTAATCTATCCCGTATTATCGATGTCGTTCAATGGCTATTTAACACGCATGACCACATTTATGTAATGGGTTCAAGTTTCAAATTTGGTAACATGTTTTTTGTAGGTCTTAACGGATGTGTTTCTATTTATAATGAGGACCGTCTTGAGGGCTTTTTGGAACTGTGAAAGAACTTACGCGGCCAAGCAAAGAAATACCTATGTACCTATGAAAAAAAATCCCAAATTCCCAATCATATCGTAATGTCTTCTGGTATAGTAAGATTTACAAATGATGACCACAAATATCGGCCATCTGCTCAAGACAAACTAAAGACTATCTGTTTAATAATAATAATAAATTCATTTATTCAGTCAACATAACATGGACCAATAATCAAGATCATCATCAAGTCAAGATTACAAAATTATTATTATTTTTTTCTTCTTAATATAATGATAATACATTTTATTAATAAGACTAATAAAACATACTAAAATTTAGTGAAAATCAAAATAATAATAATAATAAATATTTAAAACATAATAAAACAAAAATAAATAAAAAGAATATCTAAAATACTATTTTATACGCCGGTAAATGTATCATATTATTCATATTACAATGATACATGTATTGGCAGTCAAAACGCACAGAAAACATTCGCAATATGCTGTTAGGGCTGGCGCGCACCCTGCGCACCAGGGAAGTGCACAGCTTGCGCATGGTTGCAAAAAAAACATAAAAACAGTCCAAATGTCAATAATGATAGAAACAATATAATTAAAAATTAACGATAAATGTCATAAGCGTTAACAAAATACAAGAATTTCCTCGTCGGCGCTACTGCACCTCCGAAGGGACCATAAATTGACTTCAACGCCGTGGTCATCATTCGTGAATCGTACTATATCATAATCTGCTTAGGGTTAAATAAATAAACTGGTAAAAGTTTTATACTACACTAAAAAAATGTTGTCGTACAATATAAGTAATGACAAAAAATATATTTATTATCATTTCTAGTCATCATGGACATTTTACTTCGACAGTTTTTACAAAAATATTCGGAAGACCGCAATCAAGTTTCACAGTTCTCTTCTGTTCTCAGGTGGCTTCCAGGCAGGGAAGTGAAGTGTTATGTTGTCAGTTTTGTTTTATTTTCTAAATTTTTGTTTAAAATTGTGATTATAAACCATTAAGTGTTCGTGAACAAGTGCGAGTGTTGGCAAATGAAACAAAACAGTACAACGGTCACTTGGAGTTCTCTCAACAACCAGTAAAGTTCCACATTTTTGCTTAAGCAAATGGGGAGGAGGGGTTTTTATCTATCATGCTTTCATTATCATTATCATCACTCATTATAACAGTAATTAAAAAAAAATATTTAACATTGATGAGGCAGAATAATAAATTAGCCTAGCCAAATGGAACTGATAAAAATGTTTTCAGGTGTCAAAGTTATGTCAAAACTTTTAAAGCTGTCAACACAACATTATTTCTCAATGAAAAACAAACAGTGAAATCAGCTGTGAATTTATTTAACCTATTTTATGCAGCTGTGACTTATTTAACCTATTTTATAAGTGATTAAAATTCACAAACATAACCAAGAATGGCGGCTATCCTTGGTGGTGGCCTCGGCGGACTTTCCACAGGATATTATTTGCTAAAAAAGAACCTGAATAGCAACAACAATCTCAAGTTATTCCTTCTCGAAGCTACTAATTACTGTGGAGGCTGGATAAAGTCGATTAAAACAAAGGATTATACATTCGAGCTCGGCCCGAGAACAATAAGACCTAGAGGCATGACTGGGCTCAACACGTTAAATATGATGCAGGATCTAGGCCTAAGTGAACACATAGTTCCTATCAAATCTGACCATCCCGCTGCCAAGAACAGGATGATCTATGTGAACAATAATCTACATGTTCTCCCATCCAGTTTGAAATCGGTATTTAAAAAAAATAAACCGTTCTCTAAACCACTTATTTATGCCCTTTTTAATGATATAAAACAGCCAAACAAACTACTTGATGATGACTCTATTTACAATTTCGTTGAAAGGAGGTTTGGCAAAGAAATAGCGGACTATGCCATCTCTCCTATGATTTGTGGTATATGTGCTGGTGATGCAAAAGAGATATCTGTGAAATTTCTAATGAAAACCCTGTTTGAATGGGAACAGGTGCACGGAGGTGTGGTGAAAGGTCTTGTCAAGTCTATATTCAAGTCAAATACAGATAAAGAATTAGAATTAAGTGATTTAGCTAAAAAAGCTCAGGAAGAGAAGTGGAATGTGTATACTATAAGAGGTGGACTGGAAATCTTTCCACAGACTATGCATAAGTACCTGAAAGAAAAAACCATGTAGATATAAAGATGAATGCTAAAATAGCAGAGATAGAATTCATAGACTCTGGCACAGTGACTTTAAAAAATGAGGCTGGTTTAAAGACAGAAGCCTCCCATATCTATTCATCAATACCAGCTCATTCACTGGCCAACCTTGTCGAAAAGCAGCATCCTGATTTGGCTGAAGATCTCCGAGACATACCCTTTGTTACAGTTGGAATTGTCAACTTGTATTTCGACACAAAAAAATCGTTGATAACTCCAGCCTTTGGGTTTCTAGTTCCTCCGATAGAAAACTCACCAATTCTAGGTGTGGTATTTGATTCATGCTGCTTACCAGATCAGAATGGAACTGTGTTGACTGTGATGCTTGGTGGTAGATGGTTCAAAGAGAAATTTGGGGAGAATGTTACTAAGAAAGGTTTGTTAGATATAGCCCTAAAAGAAGTAGATTCAATATTAAATATTAAAGTCAAGCCTACAGCACACAATGTCGACATTCTGGATAGGTGCATTCCACAATATGTTATTGGACATTATGAACGGGTAAATAAGATAAGACAGTACATTAAAGACAAAAATTTACCAATATCCCTCATCGGTTGTAGTTATGATGGAGTTGGTATAAATGATGTAATACAATCTGCTAAGACGCAAGTTCTTAAAGATTGTGCATAGTGATGTATGCCTAAGTCAATTTTAGTTCTTAAATATATGAGAGTACAAGAAAACAGCTGAATACTGGTATTCCCATTTAAGTTAAATGCCGGAAGCCATAAGTCTTCCATATTTAATGTAATAAAATTATGTTTTTTATGAATACCAAAGATTGCATAGTGATGCATTTATCAGTACAATGTAATGGAGAGTGCAAATACAAGTTCACTGTTTTTATTTAGTTGTTAATATTTGTTGCAGGATTTATGAATAAATTTTATATTATTTGGTGTTTTTATTAACGTGTTGTCTATTTATTCTTTAATGTTTTAGCTAATTAGAGTCTACACAAAAAAAATATATAAATCTAAATAGAAGATATATTTGAGAATCAGATCTTTATGCATGTTTTGTTTAGTACCATATATTTAATACTCTACTGCCGATTCATGGTAGACTAACGTGTCACAGTCGTCATTACAGAGGCTGAAGCAAAATACACCAAACAGTTTAAAACCGGGGTTCCGTCTCGTACGGCAGGAGCCATCATCGTGCCTCCCAGTTGTCTCGATCACTATTCATGTTACCATCACATATAGTACAGTTAATGAAAGACTACCACTGAAGCAATTTTTGTCGTTTCTTTCTTCTAAGGTTCGGTGGCGGAAATTCTTATATTTTGTTTACGATCATCATCATCAGCCAATTAACGTCCCCTCCAGGGGCACGAGCCTACGCGTAAAATGTGTATAGGCCTTAATCATCCACGCGGGCACAGTGCGGATTGGCCGACTTCAAGCACAGCCTTCACCTTACCAAGTGTTATATACTCTTTGCACCGTACGAGCGTCGGATAATGAACATATAATTTCGAAAATTCGAAAACACATTGATAAGCGGCGGGATTTGAACCTGCGCCCTCCTGATCGGAAGGCAACAGTCCATACCACTGAGTCACCGACGCTCTCATGTTTATGCTCATGACATTTTAAAAGTTTTATTGTTTTACTATCATTAAAACAGTTTTCGTCTTTCGCAGAAGTGGTAATCTTTGTTGAATCTTATAATACTGGGTTCCTTTTCTCTCTCAAAACAATACGTAACCTCCTCTTTTCTGTAACGGACTAAGTTGAGGTTTGACGCCTGCTCCGGGGCAGCCCATAGGCTCGTTAAACATTACTTTTTAGGCTGGAAGCCACCTGTGCTTAATACAGGAGGTTTTTCACTCGTAAATAAAATTGCGGAAAAAGGGTCAAACTAAAACAAATTTAAGCTGAAAAATACTTTATTTGCTCATTTTCAATAGCAAATTAATTACATCCAGCACATGCAATACAAAAATGTGCAAAAGTTTTTTTTGTATACATAATATGCTCAGTGCTCCTGGTTAACAGTCTAAAACAACAGCCAATACAACTGTTTTAAACTTAATCTAAATTAATACTTACAAATAAAATAAACTTTTGGATATAAAAAAAATAAATACCTAACTAAAATCTCTTCACTCACAAAAATTGGAATTTCATAAAAAATGCATGACTAAATACTTTTAGGCACATATAGTTATTTACACTTATCTTAAATATAGTTGCTATATTCGATAAAAAAAATACACTTTTTTAGTTTAATATGTGTAACATAGTTGAAGTCTGCATTCAAATTATCTAAAGTATATATATATATTTGTTTTGTTAAATCTGTATATACTGTTGTGCATTCTTTTAGTTATTTATTTTTAATTTATAATAAACTGTTGTTAGTTTTTGGCTTTACACTAGGGCTTCACTGAAAAACAGCGTCCTGGTGTGCGTAGTGTACCAGGACAAATGCTGAGTGAGTCCTATTTGGTACTTATTTTTGTTAATTTATATGTTTTTTGTTTGTTATACGCACACGTGTGCCAAATAAAAATATTTCTTTCTTTCTTTCTTCTAAAATGATAGCAAGTCAAGATTGACAATAAAACAAACATTGTTTAATATCCATGAAAGCAGAATGTAAAGTTCTTCGATATATAAAGTCTGAAAATCGTCAGTGCTACCAGTCTGTAACATAAGACATGATTATACATACAATGAAGAAAACATTAATAATATAAAGTATTAACATATATTAATTCTAACAAGTTGAGGCTTTCTTTATAGTTAACGCAATAAATGTTTAAGTCAAACTATCGACAAAGATAGTTAACAATCGATATCGATGGTCAAACTATCGATATCGAATCTATCGATACATATGACCGAACAACTGCTATCGATGTTCAAACTATAGATATTGATGGCTAAATTATCGATACGGATGACCAAACTATAGATATCGACGGCCAAATTATCGAAAACGATGACCAAACTATTGATATCAACCACAAAACTGTTTATATAGATCAGTGGCGTGCACAGAAATTATGAGTAGGGTATACAAAGTGAGTAAAACCTGTGGTAAAACTAATCGCTAATAACAAAAAAAACTAATAAACTAATTGTCAAATTAACCCTTTGACCGCCAATGAAAAATGCCTTAAGGCGCCTGACAATAAATTTCTATAGTGTCTGGAATTCTGGCGTTCAATAGGTTGAGTGCTGTTGACAGCAGATTGTCTATGGTTTCAAGTCTGTAGCGGAAACCGGACGAATAAGTGGGAATCATTAAGTGAGTTGCCTCAGTTGTCTGGACGCACAGGGTATGCACTACTTGCATATATGGAGTGCACACCACTATCGATAATAAAACTATCGATACATGAAACCATCGATATCAAGGCGGACGGCGAGTGTCCCCGCCCTAGCCGGCCACGTGTCCCAGCCGCAGTAGAACAGTGGTGTATAACGTGTGGTCTCTATGCGCGGCTGCCGGGGGGACCGTGTTCCTGTAGGAATACTCCACGCACAGGGCCGCCACGGCAATCGAACCTGGGACCGCTGACTCCTCGGTTACCACTTCCAATCTTAACGCCAGCTTGTTCGATTTCCGCCATAGGATGTATCTGAAAATATATTCGTCATCAGCTCATTGTACGTCCCCGTCGAGGGGCACGGGACTATCCGTAAAGACTATCACAATTAGAGATTACAAACTTATTGTAAGCATTTTTTTAATAATAAAAATATTTTTTCGTAATTATATGCAAGTGAGGAAATCTATGCACGCCTGCGAAAAGATTCAAAGGTTGTGCGTGAAGACTAGTGTTGCCAGGCCCGATTTTTTTTTCAATCGG
This sequence comes from Leucinodes orbonalis, assembly GCA_019425675.1. Lineage (NCBI taxonomy): Eukaryota > Metazoa > Arthropoda > Insecta > Lepidoptera > Crambidae > Leucinodes > Leucinodes orbonalis. The sequence goes on from PQWD01008743.1 coordinate 62,859, forward strand.
GACACGGGGCCCAAAATATCGGGGATTTGAGGTAGTAGATCGGGACAGGTAACAATAAAAAATGAGATGTGACGCTGATGACGTACCATTTTAAATTTGACAGTTATGTCATTCATCATCATCATCAGCTCATTAAACGTCCCCACCGAGGGGCACGAGCCTACCCGTATAGGGTGATTAGGCCTTAGTCGTCCACGCGGGCCCAGTGTGGATTGGACGACTTCACGCACAACCTTTGAATTTCTTCGCAGGCGTGCATGAAGGTTTCCTCACGATGTTTTCCTTCACCGTAAGAGCGTCGGATAACGTACATATATTTTCGAAAATTCGAAAACACATTGGTACGTGGCGGGATTTAAACCTCGGCCCTCCCGGTAGGAAGGCGACAGTCCACACCATTGAGCCACCGACGCTCCGCCGTCGACATTGAGCGACGTAATGTCATTATGAAGTTGCAATTTTAAAGTCATGTAGCGCCAATATATATATTTGTAATGAAACATCTAATTTTCTTCTTTAATTAATCGGGACATTAAGCGTCCCGATCGTGATTATCGGGACGTCTCGCTCAAATCGGGACACCTGGCAACATTAGTGAAGACGGCCAATCCGCACTGGGTCCGCGAGGACATCTAAGGCTTATACACTCTTTACAGTTAGGCTCATGCCCCTCAGTGGGGACATAAAATTGAGCTAACGATGATGAAGTGTTCATAAGTTTTAAATTATTTAATGACAAATTCAATCAAATAGATATATTTAACACAAAATTAAGCACATTTAAAAATGAAATTACCTCTAATTTTAATTCTCTATTATAAGGCCTTTTTTTGTAAGCTTTTGTGGGTTGGCACTGAGGTTGCCATCACCATTAACTGTAATTGAACTTATACTTTTTATACGAACTTTAACGTTTGCTTTGAAACGTATTATAATTATAAAATTATGTGGACAATGATGTGGGTCTCACAATGAATAATGTACTTTAGTAATAATCTAGATTTAAAGCTATTTTAAGACTGTTTTTTGTCACAAATAAAGAGAAAAAAAGTGTTCTGTAAGGACCTAAACTGAAAAAACACTTTTCAATTTTATTTTTTTATGAGTATGATAACTAGAGATCGGATAATCGGATGCATATTTACCTAAACTTATTTTTTGGCTAAGAAAATATGGAGACTGCTTCTTTTTTCGGAATCACGGCTCCTCATTTAAAAACCTTTATTTGAGTGTGCATTCAATTATATTTATAATCAAAACGCTAACGTTATTCATCCCGAAATATTATTTTTTTTCCATACAAGTAATGTACATATTTGTAATAGAAAACACTACAAACGTAATCAAAATACATTTAATTCTATATTCCGAACATTAAATGCATTCATCCCGAAGTCTTTACGATACAGAAGTGCTTTCCATAATAAGGCGCCGGTCAACTTTAGGTAAATATGCATCCGATTATCCGATCTATAATGAGTATATTGTACTTTAGTAATAATTTAGATTTAAAGCTATTGTAAGACTGTTTTTGTCCCAAATAAAGTGTAAAAAAAGTGTTCTGTAAGGACCTAAACTGAACAAACACTTTTCATTTTTATTTTTTCATGAGTCATCATCATTAGCTCATTAAACGTCCCCACCGAGGGGCACGAGCCTAAGCCTTCTTCCCAGGCGTGCATCAAGGTTTCCTCACGATGTTTTCCTTCACCGTAAGAGCGTCGGATAACGTACATATATTTTCGAAAATTTGAAAATACATTGGTACGTGCCGGGATTTGAACCTCAGCCCTCCCGGTAGAAAGGCGACAGTTCGCACCACTGAGCCACCGACGCTCCAATTTTCATGAGTATGATAACAAAATTCCATTAAAACGGTGTGACTGACTCGCTAGTGTCGCTGTGCGCGTCGTCGTCGTACTCGGCGGCGTCGTCCCTCTGCGCCAGCGACAGCGACGCCGGGGGACCGCGCACGCGACTACACCCCGATACATCGGGACTACGCTCGATCGCTTTGTATAACGACGGGTCCTGGTAACAACAACACCCAAAACAAACCACAATTAGGCCTTAATTTAACTTGATGCACAATCAAGAGCAGACGAGTTCTGGAGTGGAGACCGCGTCTTGGCAAGCGTAGCGTAGGACGCCCTCCGCCCGATGGACCGACGAATTGCGAATGGTCGCTGGTGGAAGCTGGATGAAAAAGCGGAGGACCGGGATGTCTGGCGCAAAATGGGGGGACCTATGTCCAGCAGTGGACTGCAATAGGTTGAAGAGAGAGATGCACATCACTAAGATAACCAACTTAATATTTTTTGAGAGAGTTTAAGAGTCAAGTTAACACAGCCAGAGTTTTACTTGACTCTAAAACTCTCTCTCTCTCTCTAAGAGTCTATCACAGAAGGACACAGATAACTTTATAAAGAGTTGCTTGTAACACTCACAAACACACACACACACACCGTAGTATAACAAGTATATTTTTATAGTAATTTTGTCTTATCTCAATTGTTTAATAGTTTAATCTTTCTTAAACGATATCAAATGTAATTACAAATCTTTGTGTTTCCTGTATAAGAAATAACCTGTTACATCTGTAGAACGGAGACGGGCGTTAATGACTGCGACACAATAGGGAACATGCAAATGTAATATAAATGAATATTTTGATATTAAAATGTTAAAATAACATAAAAGAAGGGACACCGTAAGGTTTATATTTTAATTTACGCTGTTTTTTGAAAATAATTACGAAATGAAATTACTTGAAACGGAACGTAAATTTAAACACCAATCACTGTCATTTACGTCATCTATGTATGACATATTATTTTGACGTTAAAGGTTTAGTAAAAAGTGAACATTAATACGACAAAATAAAAATGAAATTTAGGTCTGTAAAAGCAGTCTCCAGGAAACTACCAAAGTTAATGTTGACATGGTTGTAATTTATTTTTGTCGGAAGTGAATTTTACAAACTGCAATAAGCCTGATGCGAAATATGGACTTTTTACGGTACTTTATTGAAATATCAAAGCATAATGTTTACTGATAATCTAGAAATGATTGTTTTTCATCACCAAACATGAAAATGAAAGTAGTGAGAAAAGAAAAGGTTATATTTTAACTCATCACAGTGTGAGCAGAAACTGCTTGGAAAAGGCTGTCCTGAGGATTTCCACATGGAACTGCCTTGTGCAGTCCTCATCCATGGCACTTACACTACACTCTAAAGATGAACCAGGAACAAAGAAGAAATAATAATAATTTTCTTTGTTTTAAAAAATCATTATTTTATATATCAAAATTGTGTAAGTTTCTATGTTTTTGTGTCTGTAATATAATAAATCAATATTAAACTTGGTGTATTTTCAATGCTTACAAGAAATTTTTATTTATTTATTATTGCTGATTCAGGTGTCAAAGCATTATTCTGTTTTAGCATTCAAAAATATAGGGTATGAGCATCTCTATTCACAAAGTTTTTAAACTTTTTAACATGATTCCTTATCTTTACAATAAAAAGTTATAGACAACTTAGTTATTGTATTTGTATTAGGTAGGTAAATATGTTTGTTTTTCATACAAGAAGATGAAGAATAACAAGTTACTATATAACAAGTATTCTAACATCATAGTCGTCTTCACTGCATCGAAAAATAGTTTGATGAATAATTCATTCGTCTTCACAGCTCGAAATCTCTTTTTTTTTTCCTGGTTTTGTGTCAGTCAAAAACAATATGATTGTTATAAGATGATCACATTGGCACAAAGGATGGTCAACGCGGGTTTTTTTCCAGAGTATCAATTCATTAAATCCATACATTATCAGTTATTTAAAATTCTTATAAATTAGGTCTCGACAGTCGAGGAAAAAATGCAAAAGTATGAAAGTCCTTGAAGAAAAGGAGGTACATTCACATATCTGACGTCAAACGTCACGCCAGCCCGTTTTGGCGCGAAATTTGAAATTGTCAATTTCAAACCGCATTTTTATGCAGAAAATGACAGTTTTTTTATTTTTAAATATATTTGTGGTCTATTCCAAATGTAGTTCTTTAAAATAAACACAAAAATAAAATTTGTGCATCTTCCCTATTAATAAAACGAAAGCAGTCATTATCGAACAATATGTGTTTTCATGTTTTCCATTGTTACTTTATTTCAATAAAATATTTGTATTTTGTATATATACACGTAACGGGGCGGAAAGGTTCTCGAGTGGCGTCCGCGTAACGGAAAACGAAGAGTAGGCGACCCCCGACATATGGACTGATGACGTGGTTAAGGTGGTGGGGTAGCAGATGGATGTCTGTCTTAATTCTTTGTGTTATTGAATGTTAGTAAAATTATTTGTTCACATTACCATACAGTAAGAATGTGCCGCAGGAAGAAAATAATATTAGATTTAAACTAAATTTGACATTGGATTCAATAGTTTTTACCAATAATAAATTATTACATTTGATTGACATTAATAAATTGTTAAATTTTAATTGTTTAGTGACAAAAGATAATTATTATCTTTCTAATTATTTTAAGGGACAAATAGCAAACTCGCTATCTTATTATTTTAAATATTTAGCCAATAATATGGCTATACAGCCTGCTTTTTTTGAGCAGAATAAAAATACTTTAAGGACTTTGGAATTTGTTCCAAATCATTTAAATTAGATAATAAGACAATAGAGGCAAACTCTTGCATATCTAAGACTATGCATTTGACAACAGAGAAGCCAATTAGCAATTATTTAAATGTAGTTCATCAGAACATACAAGGATTCTCTGGCAAAGACCTAGAAGTAGGGTTATTCTTAGAACATAAAAATGTACATGTATTATGTCTTACTGAACACTGGATAAGGCAACATAATTGTTATATTAATATAGATAATTATAAAGTTGGTAGTTTGTTTATGAGAGTGTCTGCTATTAGAGGTGGATCACTTATACTATTACAAGATAATTTAAAATTTAAAGAACGCAAAGATATTGTTGAACACTCTATTGAGCGAACTATTGAACTTTCCTGTATAGAGCTTGAGCAGTTTATTATAGTTTGTGTATATAGACCTCCATCTTCTGATTATAACTTATTTGAGACCACTATGGAGGAAGTTCTAAAAAAGGTTTGTAAATCAACCAAGAAGGTAATTGTATGTGGAGATTTCAACATAAATATTTTAGAATCGTCGCATAACTCTGTCCAGTTTATTAATTTGTTTAAGTCTTTTAATTTAACCTATCAATTCGCTGAGCCTACAAGAGCTACTCCTACTACAGCTACCTGCTTAGATAACATTTTTTGTGAAAATATTATACTTCAAAAAGCAATAATTAATTGCTTACAATCAGACCATAGTGGACAGTGGGCACAATTTGAGCACTGTCATGTCTCTAAAAATATAGATATTGTTTATAGGCCAGTAAATAAGAACCGAATTAATAGATACAAGGCTCTTGTTGACCAAAAAATTTCTCAATTGCATTATAATGTATCAAATATAGACAGTTTATATGAAAACTTATTTAATGTTATCAAAAGTACCTATGATTGTATATTCTTAACAAAATCAATTAAAGTAAATAATTTCAAATCCAAATTCTGTGATTGGGCGACACCAGGCATATATAAAAGTAGAAATATACTTTTTAATTTATATAACTTGAAAGCTACATCTTCGGATCCAATATTTATTGCCTTTGTTAGAAATTATTCAAAAATTTTTAAAAAAGTTTGTCACACAGCCAAGTCGATCTATTTGCGTAACAAAATAATAGGTTCTGGTAATAAAATTAAAGCCACTTGGAATATTATTAACAAAGAAACATGTAAGAATAAGAGTCGCGATAATAATTTCTCCATTAAAATTAACGATAATATTGTTAGCGCGGATCTCGAAGTAGCTAGTGTATTTGAAAATTATTTTACCAATATTCCAATTGAAACAACCAGCACTTTAAATTCAAGCTCTTCCATTGCTGGCTCTCTTTTGACATCTAGTGTTTCTGAATGCAAAAAAATTTTAGCTTTAAGCACATAACTCCAGACACAATAACCAAAACTTTCAAGGAATTAAATATTAAAAAAACAGAAGATCTATGGGGTATTTCTACTCATATCATAAAAGTAATTATTGATAGTATTGCACCCCATCTAGCATTGATATTTAATACTTGTGTAGATAAAGGTCTCTTTCCAAATTTAATGAAATACAGTAAATTAATACCATTATTTAAATCCGGTGATAAAAGTGATCCATCTAACTTTAGGCCATATCTATTTTACCTGCATTAAGTAAAATATTTGAGAAAATTATATTCAATCAGTTGCTTTCACATTTTAACGTTAACAAATTATTACATGAGAAACAGTTTGGCTTCAAAAAAATAAAAATACTACTGATGCTGGGATTGCACTTATTAAGCATATTTTTGATGCCTGGGAGGACAAACATGATGCAATAGGAGTTTTTTGCGATTTGTCTAAAGCTTTTGACTGCGTCGACCATAAAACACTTTTATTAAAGTTGAGACATTACGGTGTATCAGAATGCTCATTGAGTCTTGTAGAATCTTACCTCTCTGAAAGAGTTCAAAAGTCTGTATTAATGGCACAAAGTCGCATGGTGCCCTTTTGCGCATGGGAGTACCCCAGGGTTCAATTTTAGGCCCTCTATTATTTCTAATATATATAAATGACCTCCCTTACTATTGTAAAAGTCTTTCGGATATAGTTCTATTTGCTGATGATACGTCATTGATTTTTAATGTTAACAGACGTAAGGCGACTTTTGACGATGTAAATAGAGCTCTGTCTCAAGTAATGCATTGGTTTACTGCTAATAATCTTTTACTTAATGCAAAAAAAACTAAATGTATAAAATTCACTATGCCCAATGTAAGGCAGGTCGAGACCAACATAACTCTGAATAATGATCAAGTGGAACTTGTAAACTCCACTGCATTTCTTGGTATAACTTTAGATTCAAAGTTACAATGGGGGCCTCACATTGAATCACTGGCTGGTAGACTTAGCTCGGCAGCTTATGCTGTTAGGAAGATAAGGCTTTTGACAGATGTAGAAACAGCAAGATTGGTTTATTTCAGTTATTTTCATAGTGTCATGTCATATGGTCTACTGTTGTGGGGTTCAGCTGCCGACATTAATACAATATTTGTACTACAAAAAAGAGCTATTCGTTTTATCTACAACCTTAGACCCCGTGACTCTCTTAAGGAACTTTTTAAAGAAATAAATATAATGACTGTAGCATCACAATATATTTATGAAAATTTAATTTACGTCCGTAAATACTATCATACCTTTAAAAAAAATTGTGACTCACACAATTTTAATACTAGGAATAGAAACAAACTTGCTGTTCCGGACTTGAGACTACATAAAGTAGGTAAATCTTTTATAGGAAGATGTATAAAGTTTTTCAATAAGGTACCGCAAAATATTGTCGAGTTACCTTTACACATGTTTAAAGCTAGAAAAAAAACCACCTTTCTAAAAAAGGGTACTACACTATTGACGAATATTTATGTGATAAAAATCCTTGGTCTTAAATTGCTCAGCTATTTCAGTGTTTATGATATATTGTTACATTAAGTAATTGTTTTTAAAAAAGGCTACACTGTTGAGTTTTCTTGGGTGCTTCTTTCTCAACAGGCCAATCCACTGAAGCGCTTTTTTTCAAAGCATCAAAATTCATATTTTTAGTTTAGTATTTTAATTGTTTTTTATTATATTTTTGTATATTTTTTGACGTTCATAAGTGCTTTTTGTAAGCCTAATTTGAATAAAGAATTTTTTGATTTTGACTTTACTTTGTCAACTGCAAGGATCCATCCGCGTGGAAGTCATTAGGGGAGGCCTTCGTTCAGCAGTGGACGTTCTAGGTTGTAAGGGGTTGTCCATTAATCACGTGAGGCTTGAAAGGGGGGGGAGGGGTTTGATAAAAATCACGAAAATAACACAAGGGGGGAGAGGGGGGGGGGTTAAAAATTGTTAAAAAAGATCACGTGATTAATGGACGGCCCATGATGATGGATGATACACGTAAACTAACTATATGCATAATCTTCTAAGATAAACCAATTATATTTCCGTATATAAGGTAGATGCCCCATCCGCGCCACATAAACGAACCGGAAGAGAGTACAGTTTGTACTCTTTTGTTTAGGTAAATGTGTTCGAAATTTCGAAATATGTGTGCTGTCACTGCATTCGCGAAACTTTTTTGTTTTGTTAGCATATCACGAATCTATCTTTTTTACATCATTGGGATAAACAATAAACTTGTTATATCAAAAGCTATATATGAAATTACACCATATATCTGTGGATCATCATCATCATCATCATCAGCTCATTAAACGTCCCCACCGAGGGCACGAGCCTACACCCGTATAGGGTGATTAGGCTTTAGTCGTCCACTCGGGCCCAGTGCGGATTGGACGACTTCACACACATCCTTCGAATCTCTCGCAGGCGTGCATGAAGGTTTCCTCACGATGGATTATCTGTGGATGTCATCTGTCAATATTGTCAAATCTCACTCTCACATGATTGCTGTATTATATAAATATAAATAAATAAATATCTCACTGACATTCACAGCGCCATCTAGCCCAAGTTAAGCGTTAAGCCTGTGTTATGGGTACTAAACAACGGATAACATACATATATACATTTTTTTTTGTAAATACATACATTTATACATAGAAACATGCTTGTATTGAACAGCATGCTACCGAGACATGATATTAGTTATAATCTTTATTTATTAGTTTCTNCATGAAACCATCGATATCAAGGCGGACGGCGAGTATCCCCGCCTAGCCGGCCACGTGTCCCAGCCGCAGTAGAACAGTGGTGTATAACGTGTGGTCTCTATGCGCGGCTGCCGGGGGGACCGTGTTCCTGTAGGAATACTCCACGCACAGGGCCGCCACGGCAATCGAACCTGGGACCGCTGACTCCTCGGTTACCACTTCCAATCTTAACGCCAGCTTGTTCGATTTCCGCCATAGGATGTATCTGAAAATATATTCATCATCAGCTCATTGTACGTCCCCGTCGAGGGGCACGGGACTATCCGTAAAGACTATCACAATTAGAGATTACAAACTTATTGTAAGCATTTTTTTAATAATAAAAATATTTTTTCGAAATTATACGCAAGTGAGGAAATCTATGCACTCCTGCGAAAAGATTCAAAGGTTGTGCGTGAAGACTAGTGTTGCCAGGCCCGATTTTTTTTCAATCGGGACACGGGGCCCAAAATATCGGGATTTGAGGTAGTAGATCGGGACAGGTAACAATAAAAAATGAGATGTGACGCTGATGACGTACCATTTTAAATTTGACAGTTATGTCATTCATCATCATCATCAGCTCATTAAACGTCCCCACCGAGGGGCACGAGCCTACCCGTATAGGGTGATTAGGCCTTAGTCGTCCACGCGGGCCCAGTGTGGATTGGACGACTTCACGCACAACCTTTGAATTTCTTCGCAGGCGTGCATGAAGGTTTCCTCACGATGTTTTCCTTCACCGTAAGAGCGTCGGATAACGTACATATATTTTCGAAAATTCGAAAACACATTGGTACGTGGCGGGATTTAAACCTCGGCCCTCCCGGTAGGAAGGCGACAGTCCACACCATTGAGCCACCGACGCTCCGCCGTCGACATTGAGCGACGTAATGTCATTATGAAGTTGCAATTTTAAAGTCATGTAGCGCCAATATATATATTTGTAATGAAACATCTAATTTTCTTCTTTAATTAATCGGGACATTAAGCGTCCCGATCGTGAAAATCGGGACGTCTCGCGCAAATCGGGACACCTGGCAACATTAGTGAAGACGGCGAATCCGCACTGGGTCCGCGAGGACATCTAAGGCTTATACACTCTTTACAGTTAGGCTCATGCCCCTCAGTGGGGACATAAAATTGAGCTAACGATGATGAAGTGTTCATAAGTTTTAAATTATTTAATGACAAATTCAATCAAATAGATACATTTAACACAAAATTAAGCACATTCAAAAATGAAATTAGCTCTTATTTTAATTCTCTATTATAAGGCCTTTTTTTGTAACTTTTTGTTTTTGTGGGTTGGCACTGAGGTTGCCATCACCATTAAATGTAATTGAACTTATACTTTTTATACGAACTTTAACGTTTGCTTTGAAACGTATTATAATTATAAAATTATGTGGACAATAATGTGGGTCTCACAATGAATATTGTACTTTAGTAATAATTTAGATTTAAAGCTATTTAAGACTGTTTTTTGTCACAAATAAAGAGAAAAAAAGTGTTCTGTAAGGACCTAAACTTAATAAACACTTTTCATTTTTATTTTTTCATGAGTATGATAACTAGAGATCGGATAATCGGATGCATATTTACCTAAACTTATTTTTTGGCTAAGAAAATATGGAGACTGCTTCTTTTTTCGGAATGACGGCTCCTCATTTAAAAACCTTTATTTGAGTGTGCATTCAATTATATTTATAATCAAAACGCTAACGTTATTCATCCCGAAATATTATTTTTTTCCATACAAGTAATGTACATATTGTAATAGAAAACACTACAAACGTAATCAAAATACATTTAATTCTATATTCCGAACATTAAATGCATTCATCCCGAAATCTTTACGATAAAGAAGTGCTTTCCATAATAAGGCGCCGGTCAACTTTAGGTAAATATGCATCCGATTATCCGATCTATAATGAGAATATTGTACTTTAGTAATAATTTAGATTTAAAGCTATTGTAAGACTGTTTTTGTCCCAAATAAAGTGTAAAAAAATAAAGAGCGTCGGTGGCTCATGAGTGTGGACTGCCGCCTTCCTCCGATAGGCTGAGGTTCAAATCCCGACACGTACCAATGTATTTCGAATTTTCGTAAAATATATGTACTTATCCGACGCTCTTACGGTGAAGGAAAACATCGAGGAAACCTTCATGCATGCCTGCGAAGAGATTCGAAGGTTGTGTGTGAAGTCGTCTAATCCGCACTGGCCCGCGTGGACGACTAAGGCCCTAATCACCCTATACGGGTAGGCTCGTGCCCCTCGGTGGGACGTTAATGAGCTGATGATGATGATGAAAGTGTAAAAAAGTGTTCTGTAAGGACCTAAACTGAATAAACACTTTTTTTCATGAGTCATCATCATCAGCTCATTAAACGTCCCCACCGAGGGGCACGAGTCTAAGCCTTCTTCCCAGGCGTGCATCAAGGTTTCCTCACGATGTTTTCCTTCACCGTAAGAGCGTCGGATAACGTACATATATTTTCGAAAATTTGAAAATACATTGGTACGTGCCGGGATTTGAACCTCAGCCCTCCCGGTAGAAAGGCGACATTTCACACCACTGAGCCACCGACGCTCCAATTTTCATGAGTATGATAACAAAATTCCATTAAAAACGGTGTGACTGACTCGCTAGTGTCGCTGTGCGCGTCGTCGTCGTACTCGGCGGCGTCGTCCCTCTGCGCCAGCGACAGCGACGCCGGGGGACCGCGCACGCGACTACACCCCGATACATCGGGACTACGCTCGATCGCTTTGTATAACGACGGGTCCTGGTAACAACAACAACCAAAACAAACCACAATTAGGCCTTAATTTAACTTGATGCACAATCAAGAGCAGACGAGTTCTGGAGTGGAGACCGCGTCTTGGCAAGCGTAGCGTAGGACGCCCTCCGGCCCGATGGACCGACGACTTGCGAAAGGTCGCTGGTGCAAGCTGGATGAGAAAAGCGGAGGACCGGGATGTCTGGCGCAAAATGGGGGAGACCTATGTCCAGCAGTGGACTGCGATAGGTTGAAGAGAGAGATGCACAATCACTAAGATAACCAATAAACTTAATATTTTTTTAGAGAGTTTAAGAGTCAAGTTAAACACAGCCAGTGTTTTACTTGACTCTTAAACTCTCTCTCTCTCTCTAAGAGTCTATCACAGAAGGACACAGAGAACTTTATAAAGAGTTGCTTGTAACACTCACAAACACACACACACACCGTAGTATAACAAGTATTATTGATATAGTAATTTTGTCTTATCTCAATTGTTTAATAGTTTTAATCTTTCTTAAACGATATCAAATGTAATTACAAATCTTTGTGTTTCCTGTATAAGAAATAACCTGTTACATCTGTAGAACGGAGACGGGCGTTAATGACTGCGACACAGTTAATAAAACGAAAGCAGTCATTATCGAACAATGTGTGTTTACATGTTTTCCATTGCAACTTTATTTCAATAAATATTTTTGTATTTTGTATATATACACGTAAACGGGGCGGAAAGGTTCTCGAGTGGCGTCCGCGTAACGGAAAACGAAGCGTAGGCCGACCCCCGACCATATGGACTGATGACGTGGTTAAGGTGGTGGGTAGCAGATGGATGTCAACTGCAAGGGATCGGTCCGCGTGGAAATCATTAGGGGAGGCCTTCGTCCAGCAGTGGACGTTCTAGGTTGTAATGATGATGATGATACACGTAAACTAACTATATGCATAATCTTCTAAGATAAACCAATTATATTCCGTATTTAATGGTTTATCTTACGGACGCCCTCCGGCCCGATGGACCGTCGACTTGCGGAAGGTCGCTGGTGGGAGCTGGATGAGAAAAGCGGAGGACCGGGATATCTAGCGCAAAATGGGGGAGACCTATGTCCAGCAGTGAACTGCATAGGTTGAAGAGAAGATTCCGTATATAAAGGTAGATACGCCATCCGCGCCACATAAACGAACCGCCGAAGAGAGTACAGTTTGTACTCTTTTGTTTAGGTTTCGAAATTCGAAATATGTGTGCTGTCACTGCATTCGGAACACTTTTTGTTGTTTGTTAGCATGTCACGAATCCATACTTTTTTACATCATTGGGATATACAATAAACTTGTTATATGAAAAGCTATATATGAAATTACACCCATTATTATCTGTGGATCATCATCATCAGCTCATTAGACGTCCCCACCGAGGGGCACGAGCCTACCCGTATAGGGTGATTAGGCCTTAGTCGTCCACGCGGGCCCAGTGCGGATTGGACGACTTCACACACATCCTTCGAATCTCTTCGCAGGCGTGCATGAAGGTTTCCTCACGATGGATATCTGTGGATGTCATCTGTCAATATTGTCAAATCTCACTCTTCACATGATTGCTTGTATTATAAATAAATATAAATAAATAAATATCCACTGACATTCACACAGCGCCATCTAGCCCCAAGTTAAGCGTTAAGCCTGTATTATGGGTACTAAACAACGGATAAACATACAATATACATTTTTTTTGTAAATACATACATATTATACATAGAACATGCTTGTATTGAACAGCATGCTACCGAAATGATATTAGTTATAATCTTTATTTATTAGTTTCTTTTGACTCATAAACCAACAACTAACTCGATGCACAATCACGAGGAAATGTCAACCAAAAAATGTTCGACCCGCTTGATACATACGTTAACTAATTGTAATATTAATGACATAAGATTATTTATTAAAAGTTTTGGCCTTAAAACGTCAATCAAAGGGTACAAAACTAAAAGCACGAGCTAGCGTCACTATAACAAGGAGCGAGCGACGTGATTTTGAATAAAAATTCTGCCCAACTGACGCGATGGGCAGAATAATGCCGCGGGCACTTTTTAAGTGAGATTATTCATGTAGTTAGTGCATTCTGCCCATCGCGTCGGTTGCGCAGAATTTTCATTCAGTTTCCTTAGAATCAGACATACCTCTTCCATACTGAGCCACTTCTCTTAACAATTTCTCCGTTATTTAAGTCTAACCCACGAATAAGACATACCTTCTCCAAACTGAGCGACTTCTCCAAAGACTTCTCGATGCTCTTGGGTTCCTCCCTGTCCTCTGGAGGCGGCATGTCCTCTGGCTGCAGCAGACGCAGAGTCATCTCGTGTCCGGTCGGGTTGCTAAGCTTCAGTAGCAGAGCGGATTTCTCGCCGGGTTTCACCGTCTCGAACGATATTATCTTCACTTCGGGCACGTGGTAACTGTACCGGGGATATGATGTTTGTGTGTGGTTAAAAATTGTCTTAGTCACCATCATCTATCAATTTAAATATATATACTCAAAGGTGACTGGCTTATTGATTGTCATAGTGATCTATCAACGCATAAACCAAAGTACTAGATGGATCGGGCTGAAATTTGGCATGCACGTACATGTTATGATGTAGGCATCCGCCAAGAAAGAACTTTGATAAATTTTACCCCCGAGAGGATAAAATAGGAAATGAAAATTTGTATATAAATAAAATAAATAATATGAAATGTATTTATTCAATTTAGGTTCACAAAGAACACTTATGAAAGTCAAATGAAGCTACCAAAATGTATGAAACTTTGTTTATTTTAAACCGATCGGGTTGAGAGTTTGCATTCTTAAAGCGAGGCAAGCCGCGGGCCAAAAGCTAGTCATCACATAATGGCCTACTGTAGAACACAGGTCTTCCCGCACAAAGTATTGGGCCGTAACCCATCACGACTGCCCGAAGCGGATCGGTGGTTGGTTCGAAATGCCTGACATCTCTAGGCGTCATTTGCGGTCAAAGGGTTAATAAATACTTATTTGCTATTTTGTCACAACTTAAAAATAATCATCACTCACTAAGCGAGCAGCTCAATCTTGAACTTGATCGAGCCGGATTGTACTCGGCTTGGTGAGGTTGTGGTCGCAGACGCGGCAGCGCTGGCTGCGCTTCACGGACAGCGGCCGCGCCAGCGCTGCAGCCGGGACGCGAGCGACGGCTGCCACTCGGGGGACGCCAGCCGCTGCGGAGCGACGTCGCTGGAACACGGTTGCTATGGTTACACGGGATGCTTTACAGCGCTTGAAGCTGCTTATTCCAACGCTGTGGCAGGATGTCGCTGGAAGACGGTTGCTATGGTTAGACGGCAGTTTACAGCGCTTTAAGCTGCTTATTTCCTAACGCTGTGGCAGGGATGTCGCTGGAAGACGGTTGCTATGGTTAGACGGCAGTTTACAGCGCTTTAAGCTGCTTTATTTCCTAACGCTGTGCAGGGATGTCGCTGGAAGACGGTTGCTATGGTTAGACGGGAGTTTACTGCGCTTGAAGCTGCTTTATTTACTAACGCTGTGGCAAGGATGTCGCTGGAAGAGGATTGCTATGGTTAGACGGTTGGTGCATTACAGCGCTTGAAGCTGCTTTACTTATTAACGCTGTGGTAGGGATGTCGCTGGAAGACGGTTGCTATGGTTCGACGGGAGTTTACAGCGCTTTAAGCTGCTTTATTTACTAACGCTGTGGTAGGGATATCGCTGGAAGACGAGTGCTATGGTAAGACGGTTGGTGCTTTACAGCGCTCTTTATTTACTTACCCTGTGGCAGGAATTCCACTGGAAGTGCTATGGTTTGACGGTTGTTTTTTTTCGAACTGACTACTGCTGTTGGCTGCAGATGGCCTTTATAGCTTCACCGGGCAATTGGCGAGCGCAGATGGCTCTCAGCCTTAGTATTTACGTAAGACGGTTGGTGCTTTACAGCTGCTTTATATACTAAAATCACAAATATTTGTGATTTATACTTTATATACTAAAATAATATGGAGCGTCGGTGGCTAAATGATGTGGACTGTTGCCTTCCAAGGGCGCAGGTTCAAATGCCGCCATGTAGCACACATTCAAAGGTTGTGCGTGAAGTCGGCGAGTCCGCACTAACTAGACGCACAATCTCACTCAAAGTGTCCGCGGCCAAATCCTGCCCATCACGTCAGCTGGGAAGAATTTTCATTCATAATCACGTCACTCGCTATATGTCATATTGACGTAGTATGCTCATGCTTTTGATTTTGTACCCTTTTAACGACGCGTTAAGGTCAAAATTTAATTGAATAATGTATGTCATATATATAACAATAAGACAACCATATGTCGGTTATCGGTTGATATTTTTTCGTGATTGTGCATGTAGTTAGTTTATTCCTCTAAGTTTTAACCACATCACATTGTCACTATGTCCAAATCATTATTAGCATACATACTCTGTTTCAAGTTGACCTCCTTAGTGTAGAAGTCATCTGGCAACTCTTCAACTTCCTCGGTAGCCTGGCTGGGCACGAAGTTCGCTATGGCGGCCGACGAACCCGCGTCGCTCGACGGCAAACCCGCTATGTTACGTGCCATGGCGCCTGTCAGTCCCGTTTTGTCCTAATTTTATAGATAAATATAGCATTAATAAATAAATATCTGCTGACATTCACACAGCGCCACCTAGCCCCATATTAAGTGAAGAGCTTGTAGTTATGGTACTAAACAACTGATAGACATAATACATTTCCACGCCTGCACTACTTTTTTTTTTTTTTGTTATCATGTAGTTAAATTTATATAATACTTAACTGCTTAATAGTACTTTTGTAGATTATTATATTTTTACCAATACATAATACGATAAAAATTGAAAATATAATTTGCTTTATATAATTATTTTGATTACAAATGAATCTGTATTCAACTCAATTTTTTTGAAAAGAGTAACTACTGAGTTTCTTGCTGGTTTCTTCTCAGTGGAAAACTAACTCCCGAACCAGTGGTAGCTTCATTTGACATTCATAAGTGTTCTATAAGGACCTAAACTGAATAAACACTTTTCATTTTCATTTTCACATCTACATGGTTTCCTTAAAAAATAAATTATAAAAAAATGTGTATACACCAATATACTCCGTATAAATATTCATATGTATTTAGTATAAAACAATTATTTCAATATTACAAACAGACACTAAAATTTTATGTTATTAGATTTGACGACCCATTTGTTGTAGAGGTTGAGACGTCGACTACAACACCAAGGGTTCCGGGTTCGATTCCTGGTTTCATTCAAATAAAGCACTTTTGAGTTTGAGTTTCAACTTTATGTTGACACTGATAATGTAAGATAAATACATCTTTGCATACTTACAGTCAATGTGATATATTTTCCTCTAATTGCAAACTTTTTTCTCTCCTTCTCCAACTTCTCTTGTTTCTCTTGCTGAGCGATTGCCTTATAGTAGTCCAGCAACTGATTGAAACGCGACAAAAACGGATTGGTTCTCTCAGGCCACCCACCTGAAGCTGTAATATGAAAAAAAGTTAAATTATTGAATGATTTTATGTCATCATCAGCTCATTATACATCCCCACCGAGGGGTACGAGCCTATCCGTGTAAGGTGTATAGGTCTTAGTCGTCCTCGAGGGCCCAGTGTGGATTGGCCGACTTCACACACAATTTTTGAATCTCTTCGTAGGCGTGCGCAGGTTAACTCACGATGTTTTCCTGTACCGTAAAAGCATCTGATAAATACATAAAATTTAGAAAATTCGAAAAGACTGGTATGTGGCGGCAGGGTTTGAACCTGCGCGGCGGGGTTAAATAAATACACTTTAAATTTAAAAAAGACAGCAATGAAGATGACATTTAAAAAAATTATAATAATAATTAGGTACAAGTCATTAAAAATATATTTTTTATTTTTGCACCGAGCGAATCACAAAAGATGTCGTCATCTTGGAACTTCTCAGATTAACAGATTGGCCAAGACCACTATATCGTATTGGGCCCATATGGTGCCTTACGGCCTAATATCCCCATGGCTATGCTAAGAAGGCCTGTTTACAGGCATGCAGTGTAATGACGCAGCCTGATGTCGATCTTTATTCCACCTACCCACAGGTTGGTCAGGAATGCCAACATCCCTCGATGTCCATCTGCAGTTGAAGCACGACAAGTAGTACATCTTCTTCGGCTGCTTATTCTCCACTTTGACATCACCACCAGCCGGTCCTGCACCTGTTGTCTTGGCTGCGCCAGTGTCCCCTCGTGGATAACGTGTGGAACAGCTGGGGCAGTCGAAGCAGCTGCTGCATCGGTTCTTCTTAAGCCTGGCCTCTGACGAAGGCATGTTCTCCAGGCAGTTGGCACAGTAGTGAGAGTCCACCTGGAATGGGGTGTTGACAATTAAGAACTCTTTTACTATCTCACAGAGTTTAATTTTTAATTGACTAAGGTGCCAGACAAACCTTACTCAGCATACATTATTAAAATAAATTTTCTTTTAGAGTCAATTTTTAAAAGTCAGTTAGGTTACAGTTTCCGAGCTTATCAAACTGCCTATATACCTATAGTCTATGTATGTATAGATCACTGTGTAATCCAGAGAGTGTGAGTTTGAATGTAATTCGGAGACTGTATCATGAAAGCCCCTGGTATTTTGCAATTTTCTTAATGTAGTTTAGCAGTTTAGATATTGCAGACTGAACCAGGTATTACTTTATTATTTGGTTTATTCTCTACAAACTACTCAAAGACTATTCTAGAAGAGAATATAAAATCTATTGTTTATGTGGATAGTTATTCCCAAATCATATCTATCAATCACTATATTATATGAAATATAATGTCTTATTTATTGATTAAATAGTTCCTTTAATTTTTTACTTATTTGTTTTTATTTTTCATACTAACCAATTATGAAGTTACAGTAAACATAAAAGATTAAAATAGTTTTTCCATTAAACAAACTGTATCCTCCCAAACCTTGCTATGACATCCCTGGAAACCTTACAAATGAAGCAACTTTTATTATTGTTTTTATTTTCACAAAACTGGTTTACTTTTTAGTGCCTTAGTATTATTGATGACTCACAAAGGTAACAAATTTCAGATTTAAGTTCATTCAAGTTTTATTTCAGAGTACAAAAAGTACTTAAGGCATAAATTCTAGCTTTATGAATGAGAAGGAACTGCAAAGTATCAAATCAGCGCCTACACAATAACAGTATTTATTAAAGCCAGTATACATTACAATAGTACAAAACTGAGGTGCGCCTAGGAGTGCCAATACAAAGGATTAATATAATAAACAAGGCATATCATAGGCTCGTAATTACGAAACTTGTTTTAACTTTCTTAAATGCATTAATATTTTAAATTCTACACACTTAAAAGATTTTAAGTTTATTACCTCATGACAAATGCAGAATCCGCAACGTATCTTTAAACAATGCCTACAGAAATAAAGGCTTGTTATGGGTTTGAGTTGCCCACAAGAACAAACGTACTTAACATAATCCGGTTGCGTCAAATAAGCCATATTTTCAGTAAAACAATTTCAAATTTATACTGAAAACAGGATGACGAAACGAAAATTTCTGAAATGACAAACAATTGACATTGACAGCAAAATGACGGCATCGAGACCTTCAGTACGTTCCGTACCTACTTACTTTGGTTCTTATATTTTCGTTCTGACATCATAAACAAATAAAAAGGTGTTAAAATAAAGCTTAATTTTTACATTAAAAACTGCACATTAAGCGTGACCAGACTTCTGTCTGTAATTCATTCATAGTACTTCCATAGCTATCTATATTCAACTTATAGAGCGCCATCTAGCGGAACAATATAAACACGTTAAATAAAACGATCCGTCCGTAATGTAATGATACATGGTCTCATTAATCATTTAGTCATTTCTTAAATAACACTAACAAGCGACAATCGAGATTACGGGATCTTTCGTTATGAGTTCCGGTAGGGTCATCCCTTATTGTCGTGACCGACGCGAAACCGTTTTGGTACCTAAACTAATACTAGCTCAAAGAGTATTTTATTAAAATATTTAAACTGGCTTACTTAGCTAGCCCTCCCAGCATTATCTTATGTAAGGGAACCTCGATTTTTAAGTATTTAGTCTTACTCTGTAGGGCTGTACGATAACTATAATTACTGCTGCAAAGGCAATCTGGGGGCACTGAAGTGCCCCCGCCAAGTCGAGCGCGAAGCAAACACTGCCGTACCATCCTTTACAGGATCCATTTCGCCGCATTTTAAGGCCCCAATTTGAGAACCTTTGGATAATACCAGAGCGCTGAAATCGTCATTTAGTAAGATGTAATAACATACTTTAAATCCAAAATTTCAAGTCTGTAGGTCATTTAGTTCCGACGTTAAGCGAAAGCAAAGTTTCGCATTTTCGACAGATAGACACTCACTCACTCATGATCATCAAAATAGAACTAGTACTCCCCATTAACTCAGAGAGCTGAAATTCGGTACAAAGTTAGGGTTTAATGGCTACTTAAAGGAAAAACTATAAAAACTTGGATAATCGAAGATCTGGAGTACCTGGTGATCCTGCTTAGATAACAAAATCATCAAAATAGAACTAGTACATTCCATTAACTCAGAGAGCTGAAATTTAGTACAGAGTTAGGGTTTAAAAGCTACATAAAGGTAAAACTATAAAAACTTGGATAATCGAAGATCTGGAGTACCTGGTGACCCTGCTTAGATAACAAAAACATCAAAATAGAACTAGTACTTCCCATTAAGTCAGAGAGCTGAAATTTGGTACAGAGTTAAGGTTTAATGGCTTCATAAAGGAAAAACTATAAAAACTTGGATAATCGAAGATCTGGAGCACCTGGTGACCCTGCTTAGATAACAAAAAAGCCCAGCCAAACTATAAGAGATTGACATACCGCTTAAACATTTAAAGACGGTAAATTTCATAAATATATATTCAACATGGTGGGCCGCTTAATCCAATGTCAAAAATCGGGGGGCACGGAAGTGCCCCCGCCAAGTCGACCGTGCTAGACCAATACAAACAGACATGTTTATGCACACAAATATTTGTATGTACTGGCCGGGATCGAACCCGGAACCCTTGGTGTAGTAGCCGACGTCTCAACCATTACACCCAATGGGTCGTCCAATATTCCTTTCAAGTTTCTACAAAAGAAGTGAAATCCCACCAAAAACATTCTGTAAAAAATCTAGCCAAGTCTCGATGGAGCTGCTTGATTATCTCTAAAAAGTAATGAAATCAAGACAAAGACGTGCCAAGTCTAAGGTTCCTTACTGCGATTACTTTATTATTATGGTTAATGTTGTGTGACTTGGCCGTTTACGTTAGTGGCTTTATCAAGCCTACAATCGACGGGTTATTGAATCACCGTTTTCCAAGTGGCAAATTTGTACCGTCAATGGGTAGCGGTTCCGGCGACAGAATAGTGCAATAGTGTCATGGAGCACCTGGTTTCGTATCCTAGTATACTCTTCAACGGCCAAATCGCACAACATCAACCATAATAATAAAGTAATCGCAGTAAGGAACCTTAGACTTGGCACGTCTTTGTCTTGATTCCATTACCTTTTGGAGATAATTAAGCAGCTCCATCGACTTGACTAGATTTTTTACTGAATATTTTTGATGGGATGATATTATGTGTAAATAACTACTCACATCATTGTGTAAAGGTAATCAAAGACAAAACCAAAAAAAGTAATTAAAAAATAAACATAGGTAACATGTATATTTTTTAATTGACTTATTAAAGATTTCTAATAAAATATGTTTGTCGGTCTCACTTATGGCTATATTTGATGTATCTCGTTGAATTTTAAATATTATAAATTAAATTTAATTAGGTGTAACATAATAATTACTTTGTATTTAAGGTAAGTAGGCCTCGGCCGAATTTAATAGACAATTTGTCTTCCTTCTGTCTTATTAAGGCTTCACACGTATCGCCAACCGTCTGTGACTGCATGCAAACTTAACTGTTACGAGATAATGTATTCTCGTAATGAAATTATTGTACGTATTTAAATTCCATTACAAGGATTCATCATTTAATTTTAAGTGGGGCGCCCTCTGGCCTGATGGATTGAGATGCAATAGGTCGCTGGTGGAAATGAAATGCGGACAACGTACGACCGGGTTTAATTTCAAAATTTAATAATAGATAGTAGATAGTTTTGCAGCATTCTAGACTGGTATAGACTCAAACTATAAAACTACTTTCATCTATATACGTAAATAAATATACTACCCAGTTAATCGGTGTCTGGATGTCACCGAATGTTTAAATTATGCTATTTCATCCAGCGATAATTGACCTACATGATATTGTTGAAAGAAGTTGTGTAGTACCTAATCACAACCTCCTTTGAGACAAGTGGCATGCTAGTTACTTTCTGACCCATAATGGGTCAGAGGATAATTTAAGTAGTGAAATAAGTGCCAGACATATATATGTGTGTGTCATAAACAAAATTGGTTCAGTAAAAATGAAGAAGCGAAATGTAATGTGAATGTGGAAGGCTACACGACGCGGAGACGACCCAGAAGGACTTATCTTAACCAAATTGGTCAAGTCCTTAAGAAGACCCCAGTCCCAAGCAAGAGGAATAAAAGAGCTTGTATGAAAAGATTGATGGATGTGAATGAAGCTAGGGAAGTATGTCAGGACCGCGCAAAGTGGCGTTCCATTTCTGCCTGCCGCTCTAGGACCTAGGCGTGAGTTTTATTTATTTATTTAAGAATGTAGGTACAGAAGCACTCACAGTTAGAATGCAAATAGAAATTACGAAAAGTCTAGGTATTAAGGTTAAAAAAAAGCACTTGTTTGAATACAAGTTATAGTTGAATAGTGTTGATGTGTTGTAGCTTGTCCCCTGTCCCAAGTGAATTTACAAGAAAAATTGAGGAAAATTTGAACACAACGTATATGTAATCTATACTAATATATAAAGCTGAAGAGTTTGTTTGTTTGTTTGAACGCGCTAACCTCAGGAACTACTGGTTCGATTTGAAAAATTCTTTCAGTGTTAGATAGCTTATTTATCGAGAAAGGCTATAGGCTATATATCATTACGCTACGAGGAATAGAAGCGGAGCAGCAATGAAGAATGTTTCAAAAAATATATAAAGCTGAAGAGTTTGTTTGTTTGTTTGAACGCGCTAATCTCAGGAACTACTAGTTCGATTTGAAAAAATCTTTCATTATTAGATAGCTTATTTATCGAGGAAGGTTATAGGCTATAAATCATCACGCTACGAGGAATAGAAGCGGAGCAGCAATGAAGAAAGTTTCAAAATCGGGGGAAAAAATTCATACTTGGAACTTCCGCTGCGTACGCTGCGTAAACGGTTAAAGTTTCGCAAAAGTCATGTGTCACAGTATTATTCCATTTTTAAAGGTCTACAAAAAAGTCTGCGACAGCATATGTCTATCTTTTAAGGTTAGCTCCCTATAACATATTTTTTGCTAAAATTTTTTTCTAAAATAATGCATCATCTGCGAAGGTGTTTTCATAAATATGATAATAATCCTCATCCAAATAAATACTTTATTTATCACAAGTATTTCATTTTAATCAAAATAGCCCTTTACATCATACAACTTAAATTAATATCTTATGATGAGATATCGCAGTTTTAACTCACCTATGTAAACGAAGTAGCGGGTTAAAGAGAGCGTTAGGACAAAGTAACTATTTCACGCGGACGAAGTCGCACGCGAAAGCTAGTACTGTTATATAAGAAGAGCGGAGTTTTCAAATACAAGCAAACTTTTAGCTTAAAAGGAAGCTTCGGCCACAATTTGCTGTATGATCGTGTTTTACTAAATAAATAATTTAGATTTTGATTTTTTTTATCACAATATACAACTCTCAATATACGGCACTCAGTTGGGTATAGGTCATCCCTTATTTTGTTTTCAGTTATTTCAATCTTCCACTTTGCCCCATTTTTTTCTTTCTTTTATTTAGAGGATACGGGCATCGAGTTGATTACTCCTTCCCCGGACTTCTTCTCAACGAGTGTCACCTTTTAAACAATTACATACTCAAGCCTTTGAATTCAAATTTCATAAACAATATCTTGTTTTTTTAATATTCATTACGAGCTGCACAGCCTGTCAATATGATTCCGAACGTAACTCACACCGACGTGTCAAGGGTGTGCAAGGAATTCTAATGTGCAGCCAAGACGTAACAGGAGTATGTGTGCACCCGGCGTTGCTTTCTAGTGGCGTAACGAGTACCACTTGCCTAATGTGGCTCCACTTATGTCACTTGTATTAATTACTTCTGATAATGTGCCTACAGTCACTGATGAACTTCCTGGAGTTGTTTATGGTTAACTTAGAAATAACACTTTTGACGACCCATTTGGTGTTGCGGTTGAGACACCAAAGGTTCTAGGTTCGATTCCCGGGCAGTACAAACATTTGTGTGCATAAACATGTCTGTTTGTAATGGTCTGGGTGTTTTCTATGTGTAATATGTATGTATTTACAAAAAAAATTAAATAAGTATGTTTATCCGTTGTTTAGTACCCATAATACAGGCTTCACGCTTAACTTGGGGCAAGATGGCGCTGTGTGAATGTCAGTGGTAGTTATTTAATTATTTAAACACTATAAAAATATAACTAAATATCCACTGACATGCACACAGCGCTATCTAGCCCTAAGTTAAGCGTGAAGTTTGTGGGTACATATGGGTCTAATTAACGGATAATCATACTTTTTGTAAATATATACACGTGATCACATATGTATTAACAAATAAACTAGATCACTAATGTGCACAGCTTTCGGCTACGTCATCTGGTTGGGGGTTTGAATTCCGCAGGGGAATTTCACATGGTGCGATTTTCCCTAGTTTGGAAGAAGAAGAACATTGCAGGCTGACTCACCTGTTGTCCAAAAGAGATGAATCCGTGCTTCGGATGGCACGTTAAGCCGTCGGTGCTTTTTAAGGATTGTAGTCGTTTCGTTATCAAACACCCACCGTACCTTTTTTTGGGCTCGCGTGGTCGGTTACGGCCCAATCTCCCCATAGCTATGCTGTGGGAGAAGGCCTGTTGTCTGCAGTGGGACGTTGTAGGCTGATGATGATATATCGAAATATCCATACTAATACAAACAGACATGTTCATCCACATAAATGTTTGTACTGCCCAGGGATCGAACCCGGTACCCTTGGTGGAATTTAGTACCCGACGTTTGAAATATTACACCCAATTATTTGACCACGGATGGCCTTTACAGCTTCACCGGGCAAGTGGCTGGCAGATGAGCGGCACAGAAATACCAACTGGGTTTTCGAACTGTTCCCGTGCAAACTGTTTGGAATAAGATATCCTTTAGTTTATGACAGTAAATGCAGGTTGCTTAATTTTATGTCTATCTCCCACCGCCAATGTTGAAACTATGGTGTAAAAAAGTGTGGATTCGTGATATGCTCACAAAACAATCGAAAAAAGTGTTCCGAATGCAGCAACAGCACACATACACATATTTCGAATTTCGAACCCATTTAACTTAACAAAAGAGTACAAACTGTACTCTCTTCGGCGGTTCTTTTTTAAGGCACGGATGGCGCATCTACCTATATATATATATATATATATATACAGAATATCATTGGGTGTCAATGAAATGTATGTTTATGTTAAGTGTCATTTTTATAATTTACTAGCTGACCCGACAGACTTCGTCCTGTCAGAAAAAAATGTAATGTGGCAGTGTTTTGTTCCTACCGTTTTTATATTCTTTGCAAAAAATATCCTGAACAGAACCGTCACCCTGGTAATAATTCGGTGATAATTAAAAATAATTAAATAAAACACTATACGCATTTAAAAGTAAGTAATTTTAATGAACTTTATATTATAATAGCAATAAAGCTCAAATTGATTCTACGTTTTAGTTAGAAAACGTTTGTTTGTGAAAAAGAAAAGGGCTGTTTTTGGGGTTTTCCCGGCAATTATTCGATATTTTCTCGCCGTAAGAACCATCCTTGGACTTCAACGAACATTTTAAAAAAAAGAATTGGCCAAATTGGTCCAGGTGTTGAGTTATGCGCTTACCAACACATTTTACGATTCATTTTATATTTTAAAAAATATCCTGACCCTTCCGAAAAAAATGACATTCCATAATATTTAAACTTTGTACTGTCGACATATCGAGCTTTTGACCTTTATTTGGAAAGATTAAAGGATGTTGTTGTAACTAACCAGTGAAATTACACCTGGCCGCAGGGCTTTGATAATCATGTCCAGTGACGTGCACAGAGATTATGAGTATATTATGCAAAGTGAGAACTACTAATCGCAAAAACAAATAATTTATATTTTTGTCAAGTTGAGTGCGGTTGACCGCCTATGGTTTCAAATATGTACAGGAAATGGGCGAATAAATGGAAAGCGTTTGATATGTTGGCGATTTTCCGGGTTGTCTGGACGCACAGGGTATACACTGCTTATTCGCATATATGGACTGCACACCACTGGCTCCCACACACCTTCATTGTTCACGATATTTTGTTGCTTACCTTACTGAATTAAAACGAGTTGTTTGGTATAAAAAATATAAAAGTACTCAAAGTTATAAATAAATAAATATCCACAGACATTCACACAACGCTATCTAGCCCAAGTTAAACGTGAAGCCTGTATTATGGGTACTAAACAACTGATAAACATACTTATATATATTTTTTTGTTAATACATACATTTTGTCTGGCGCAAAATGGGGGAGACCTATGTCCAGCAGTGGACTGCAATAGGTTGAAGAGGTACATATTATACATAGAAAATACCCAGACCATTACAAACATATATGTTCATGCACACAAATATTAATACTGCCCGGGGATCGTACCCGGAACCCTTGGTGTTGCAGCCGACCTCTCAACCGCACCAAATGGGTCGTCAAACTTATATACGACTTATATGGAGTAGTAATCAAAAAGAAAATATGATTTCTCTGTTACTACAGGGAATCCGTACTCGCCTACAAAAGGGTCGATAACGCGATGCAGTTCATTACAATGTTTCAAACTGGTTCGATCTGTCGATGGTATTACTTAACTTATGACTACTTTCTTAGGGCTTGTGAGCTTGCGTAGGTTTTCTAATTTGTGCCACAATTAAGTCACGTGATCTTAGTACTTTATTACTGTTTCTTGTTTTTCTTTATTCTTTTTTAAATTGTGTCTGCTTCGAATGATATTAGTAATAAATATCCATCAATGTTTACGCAGCGCCATCTAGCCCCAAACTAAGCATTTTAGCCTTTTTGGTGTGGCGGTTGAGACGTCGGCAACTACACCAAGGGTTCCGGGTTCGATCCCCGGGCAGTACTAACATTTGTGTGCATGAACATGTCTGTTTGTATTTTATGTACAAAATGTATTTATTTTAAAAAAATGTATATAAGTATAGTTTATCAGTTTTTTTTTTATACTATAACAGGCAAACGAGCAAACGGCTCATCTGATGGTAAATGTCACCGCCGCCCATGTACATTTGCAATACCAGAGGACACTGAAATGCGTTGCCGGCCTTTCAAAGTTGTATAATACCCGTAATACAAGCTTCACGCTTGGGACTAGATGGCGCTGTGTGAATGTTAGTAGATATCTATTAAGAATGGAAGTCGTTAACACCGATCAATCCGCACTGAGCCCGCTTGGTGGGCTACGGCCCGAACTTCCCACAGTCATGCCATGTGGGAAGGCATGTGTCCTACAGTGCTTCGTTCTCTCTTCAACCTATCGCAGTCCACTGCTGGACAAAGGTCTCCCCCATTTTGCGCCAGATATCCCGGTCCTCCAGCTGCGTTTGTTAGCACGGGTAGGACGCATTGCTCAAAGACTTTCGTCTTTAAGCGTCGTTATAGGCTGATAATACAATTTTATATTTAAGCGTATCCAGCATTTGTCTAGCAATAGTCGCTAGCCTTAAACTTCACACAATTGCAACGACGCGTAACTATTTGTTAACAGAAGAAACGGCATGTTAAGTGAGTTAGATAATCCATAAAAAATCATACAAATCACTCATGCCACTGGATTTTCAGAATAACTGGGTAACGCAATAACGACAGGGTACTAATGTGACCACGCGTTGTATTTCTGTTATTGCATTTCCCATGATTTCGATTTTTAGTACTATAGTAGTAGATATAATAATAAGGATAGATTTGATAATTTTTGTTTGCATAGATTTATTATGTTTACGTGATTGTAAGCTTAAAAAAATATATTTTTACTTGCCTATAAAAATGTTTTTTTTTAAAACGTAATAATATGGTAGTGATACATAGTTTCTCCATTGTCATTTATTTTTTATATGGTGTCATTGTTGAAGATACACAATGTGGGTATCGTATCTCGTGCATGATAAAATAAACAATTTAACCATTAGTTGATCTTTTCAACCTTTCTTGCCGCTGTATTTGACTAACAGGGTTTGGACACACATATATTTATGGACATTTGTGATATTTTGTTCAAAAAATTACCTATAAATTAGGCATTAAAATATAAATATTTCAGATAAAATTGCGAAATAAAATTTGTAAAATTGATACATTTCAATATTGTTAATTGCAAAAGCATACAACGAATGTCATATGCCATGTAAAAACAATTGAAGCAATTGCAAAACCTACCTCACGTATGTATTATGATCCTGATTTGTCAACGAAACCATGGTCACATAATGACCTCGGATCTGCGGACTTGGCTCCAATTCCCCTAATTTTAAAATGCGCTAATAGGATCTCTCATCATCAGCTCATTCAATGTCCCACCTAGGGGCACGAGCCCACCTGTTAAAGGTGTGTAGGGCTTAGTCGTACACGCGGGTCCAGTACGGATAAGACGACTTCACGCATAACCTTTGATTTTTTCATATATTTTATTCAAAATTTATACACTAGATACAATTTTAAATAATCTGCCAAATTGCTCATGCAGTTTGTTGGAAGCATTTCTTTGTAGGCGTGCGCGGGTTTCTTAAGATATTTTCCTTCACCGTAAGAGCTTCGGATAACTTACCATATAATTTTTTAAAAATCGAAAATACATTGGTACGTGGAGGAAATTTGAACCTGCGCCCTCCAGATCGCAAGGCAACAGTCCACACCATTGAGCCACCGACGTTTAATAGAATCTTTATTGTGTGTCAATACTGTCTATAGTAAAATTTTGCTCACATTCGATCTATTATTTGTTACATTATAATTGGTAACACGAAGACAATTCATTCTACTTTGCAATACCATTCTACACCATCAACATTAAAGTTGTACGGAATACCACTTTAATGTTTGTAAAATAGTTGGATTGTAAAGTGTCGTAAAATTCTTAATGTCAAGTAATGATGTAAAAAGTATGGATTCGTGATATGCTCACAAAACAATAGAAAAAAGGGTTCCTTTATATATATATATATATATATATATATATAATTATATATATTATATTATATATATATATTATTATATATATATATAAAGGTAGATACGCCATCCGTGCCTCACAAACGAACCGCCGAAGAGAGTACAGTTTGTACTCTTTTGTTTATCCTAAACATTTATACCCAAACACATAAATGTGTTCGAAATTCGATATACTCGTATTGTATGTGTGCTGTTACGCATTCGGAACCCTTTTTTCTATTGTTTTGTGAGCATATACGATCCATACTTTATATATATATATATATTATACAGAATATAATTGATGTCAAGTAATTAGTGGAATTGGGGCGGCTGGTTCAAATGAGGCAAACGTCATCGCCTCTGAACTGTGAAGTCGTGTATGGGCGTAGGCATTTGTGGAGTTCCGCACTTCAAAGGTTTTTGAGAAGGTAATACTTGAACACTCTACTGTGCTAATATTAAATATCCATTACTTAATATTACTGGGTGGTGGCTCGGTACTGAGAGTCTAGGTGGGTACCACCGCAGTGCCTGCTATCGTTCCGTATAGAATATCACTTCACTTCAAATAGCACTTCTGTGTTCGGGATGAGGGCACTGTAGCTAGTAAAATTATTGGGTGTAAGAGTAGGTCTCTACATCATGTTGTCACCTACTTCTTAAAACCAAATACACAATCAGGTGATAAAAAACTTGTGCCTAAATCATACCATGAAGAAATTTCATAATGTATCATCATCATCAGCTCATTAAACGTCCCCACCGAGGGGCACGAACCTACCCGTATAGGGTGATTAGGCCTTAGTCGTCCACGCGGGCCCAGTGCGGGTTGGACGCATTCACACACAACCTTTGAATCTCTTGGCAGGCGTGCATGAAGGTTCCCTCACGATGTTTTCCTTTACCGTAAGAGCGTCGGGTAACGTACATTTAATTTCGGAAATTCGAAAACACATTGGTACGTGGCGGGATTTGAACCTCATCCCTTCGGTAGGAGGGCAACAGTCCCCACCATTGAGCCACCGACGTTCTTATACTGTATCAATTTTCGGAAATTCATAATGTACCAAATTTCGACTTCCCATAAGATACTTAAAATCGTCCCCTAAGAGAATCCTTTCTCATAAGATAAATAATGTCAACATCATCTTAAACCCAACAAATTATTTATTATTGTTAAAAACGTAAAATACACTAAAGGGAGGCTCATGTCCCTCGGTGGGGACGTTTAATGAGCTTGATGATATGAAAATCTTATAAGCTACTGCTTACCCTAGCATGATGGCTGACATTGCACTAACTTCTTGTTCAGGTTCAATCATTGTAAGTTCTTACTTACACATGACACACTTTAATGACTCGGTATTGTTACGGCTGCAAAATATTCAGTGGTTGTGTTGGTTAACTGTCGAAAAATTCTACTATGTACCAACCCGCATTGGCGATATACAATTTTGGAAAATCTGCATATTACTGCGGTTTTTTGTATGATAATTCATTATGGTTTGTAATTAACGATGTCATAGGTCAACAGAGGGTAACGTAAGGGCCATCTTTGAATATGTAGGCATAGTTAGTATTTTAATTATGTCTATAAAATTGAATAATTTTAAATGGAATAGAGAAACAGTATATTTTATACTTTTCTCATTGTGTTATTGAAAGCTCTCATCCAATAACACAATGAGTTATTTTTATATACTAGCTTTTGCCCGCTTTGCTTGCGTGAAATTCGGGATAACATGGCTCTACTTTCCTGGTAACGAAAAAGAATAATTTTT
Organism: Leucinodes orbonalis; assembly: GCA_019425675.1. Lineage (NCBI taxonomy): Eukaryota > Metazoa > Arthropoda > Insecta > Lepidoptera > Crambidae > Leucinodes > Leucinodes orbonalis. The sequence continues at coordinate 93,759 of PQWD01008743.1, forward strand.
AATACTGCAACACTGCTTCTTCTTCTTCGCTTCGCATACCAATTTTTTGCTTTCACTTTAAAAACTGGGAAAAGTCAATATAAATTACCCCTTTTTTAAATTTTATGTTTAAGGCTTTAAGGGCCGATTAGCAAAAACTTCAATATGCAAATTTATTGTTGTGGCAAATAGCCATCATACTTATTTTGAGCTTTCTAAAAAATATATGTATACATATATATCACTTTACATAGGAAATCCCCCCAAGTTTACAGGTTTGAGAGTCATGTCCAAATATAGATATATATGAACATATGTTATATATATATCACATACAAAAGGATCCTCCGTCCCCCCTCCTCCAATTTAAAAGGTTTTGGGGTCAATGTTAGGACATATATATATATATATTATATATATATATATATATATATATATATATATATATATATGTGTGTGTGGTGTTTTTGTTACTGTTATATATGTAATTAGTGAAAAAAATACATATATTTATATATATACGTATACATATCGCTATATATTTATATATCAATATACAAAGGATACCAAATCGGTCAATTTTCGAAAAAAAATATAAATATTTATATCACAATACATAGGATTCCCCCCCCCCCCAACTTAAAAAGGTTTAGTAGTTCATTTTTGATAGAAAAAACCTATATATATGTATATATATATCACTTCCCCTCTCTTTTAAGGCTTTTGGGGCCGATTTCCGAAAAAAGAAAAATTAAAGATTTATTGTTTGTGACTTACAGCCCTCATACCAATTTTAAGCTTTCTACCTTCTCGGATATGATACTTCCTCCCCTATTTGAAGGGTATTTGGGGCCGGATATTTGAAAAAAAATGCCACATTTGTTCGTTTCTGACAAATAGTCCGCATATCAAATTTCAGCGCCGTACTACAAAAATTGCGGAATGCTCCATACAAACTTTCAACCCCCAATTTAGGGAAATGGGGGTGAAAACGGGACAAAAATTAGCCTAAAACCTATTCCAGGTTACTTTCTATCAACATACCAAGTTTCAAAATAATCTACCTTAAAACTGCGAAACATCGGATATGATACTTCCTCCCCTATTTGAAGGGTTTGGGGATAGATTTTTGAAAAAAAATGTGCCATATTTTTTTGTTTCTGACAAATAGTCCGCATACCAGATTTCAGCGTCGTATTACAAAAATTGCGGAATGTTCCATACAAACTTCCAACCCCCATTTTAGGGAAGTGAGGGGTGAAAACGGGACAAAAAGTAGCCTAAAACCTATTCTAGGTTACCTACTATCAACATACTAAGTTTTAATAAAATCCGTTCAGCCGTTTAGGCGTGAAAGCGTAACAAAAAGACAGACGGACAGACAGACAGAGATACTTTCACATTTATAATATTATATGGATAAACAATTTGTATAAAATGGTAGAGCCAAGAAAAACACCAGTAGTAGGCGTTATATAAACTATAATAAAATAATAACTTTAATCTAAAAAGGATAAAATAATATATGTAAAAACAAGTGAGAAACTGTACCTATTTATCCTGTTCCGAAATATTTGATGAAGAAGTGTTATATAGGTGTATAAAGTAAATGACAAAAAATGTTTTTGTGGGATATCCATAATGGATAGACATATGCCATCGCAGAGTTTTCTGTAGGCCTATCCTATGTTGACAATACTTAGTACATTATTTTGATAAATATCGTATGGTTCAGCGTACGTTTGCAAAGTAAGTGGCAAAAATGTAATTATATACGACATCGCATTAGAAACCCCTGAAATTACAATATTTCCCTATTATTTAATAGAAGTTATTAATCATATAAACCATCCTCTTAATCACTCTATCTATTCAAAGAAATAATTAGGAGCGGTCCCCCAACGCGACGTTTTTTTTTAGAATTATCAATAGATTCTTAGGTACTTAACATTAAGTTTCTTTTATTATTTTCACTTTTTAAAGGGAAATTACTTAAGTTCTTGTGTCGGAGGTTTTTTAAATTTTTATTTAATTTTTATTTCATACTTTTTATAGGTAGATTAGGTTCAGTTAGATTTCATTTGAGTCAAGTATATTTGCAGTCATTCGTTACTCTCCCCATTTCACTCCTCACAACTTTTAAACGGCTCAGATTTTCATCAAACAAGTCTAAGAACACTCGCACATAAGTCACCTTTAATAAAAAAAAACTAAATTGAAATCACTGTATGCGTTCGGAGTTATGATACCACAGACAGACAGACACACAGACAGACAAACATGTCAAACTTATAACACCCTCTTTTTGCGTCGGGGTTAAAAAAGCGATTTGTTTTATACTATGTAGTGATTAGTTAGCAAACAAGGCAATATCTTAGGCATTTTGCTGCTTATCGGATCTTTTATATATATGTTATTCACAGATATTAGGTATCCCAGGTTATTAATATAAGGGTTATAGATGTTTGATTGAAGTTAGAGCAAGTAGCGATATCTGTGTTAACTAGGCTGACGATTACATGAAAGCGAATCACGCCTAGACTTTTTCTCGACCAGTTCCAGTATATGTTACCAAAGTAGTAAACCTTTGGTAATGTATATTGCAGTTTTCTTACTTAAGAGCTGCTTACCCACAAATGCAATTATTACCTTTGAGAGATGATTCGGTATTCTCCACCATTCGCAATAAAATGCCAAACCTTATTTTCATAAAAGTGCACTTTATTTTACATGTCGTTTCATTGATCACTTTTGTTTATTTGCAATATTGTATTTTTAAATACACTGAAACCAATAAATATTAGGTCAATTGATGTTAGTGAGCAATGACGTCACGTTTCAATAATCTCATACAAAATATATGGAAACGTACCTTTTTGACAGTTCAAAAAAGTGCGTCAACGATTAGTGGTGTCAAATACCCAATTCAGATAAAATGTGCACGATTACGGGCACCAGTTGTGGTAATGTCCTTTGTAAAATCTGTAAAAAAAAATCTTCTTGAAGGATTGTTTTCAGTTGTCATTTACGACTTTTTCAAGTGCAAGCCATAATAATGAATAATTTATCAGTACGATGCTTATGTTGTAGAAGTGATGACTGATTTTTGTAATTATTCGTAAAAGAACTAAAATAATAGAACCTAGATTATAAATAACTTATAGCATAAGTTAATATTTTGTTGTTAAGTTAATAAAAAAGTTGTTTTGTTATTTCTTTGACAGTTAAGCATTGACAAGAAAACATTATTTTTACGTTAACCTTAGCGAGCACAGAGAAAAAAAAGTTCGAAATTTGAACACAAAGTGACGTAACGAAATGGACAATATGATATTTCAACGCCTAAAAAGGTCCTATGTGGTTCGTCTATTGGCCTTTACAGTTACCGCTTCCGCAACGGGTGCCGCAACAGTGCTCAATTAGTGAATTTCGTATGCTTACTCACCTGCCTCGGCCGAGTCGGTAATGTATTCGTGGGAACTAGTTTCTGGTATTTAGCCGTTTGAAAGTTAAATCAATAACCGCGCAAGATGCTCCAATAGTACATTGACTAAGTTTACCTTTTGCTACCAAATTATAGTAAGGGAAGGCCTATGTCCAGAAATTTGCCAGAAATGGACTGGAATTATGCTGTGCGGTGACTGCAGATAAGAATACAACGTCGTTTTTAAAAAAAATAACTTGTAGAAGTTAGAAAACTGAATTAAAATTAATCTTAACGATGAATGAATTATGAGTTTTATTTGAGGTTTTGTCTTTACTTCAACAAAAGATCATAATTTCTGCTTAAAAAAGCAGGAATTAAATTAAAAGTAAACATAATACATATAAATAGTAAAATTAAATAATCAAATAGAATAAAACTCTCACTATATAAATAACTTTCACTATATTACTAAAATGGGAAAATATCCATTGCTCTTTACTAATGCAATGGAAGACGCATCTAACTCCCGGAATGGGAAGGACTTGGTATCAACATCAACGACGAATACATCACTCACCTTCGATTTGCGGACGTCATCGCGGTCATGGTAGAATCGCTGGATGATTTAAGCACTATGCTTGAAGAAAAAGAGTTTCTAAACAGGTGAGTCTCAAAATGAATCTGGAGAAAACATACCTAGATAATGTTCAATACCCATGTTGAGGTGGGCCTCCGTGACTGTAGGAATTTTTCCACTGGAAGTTGTTGACGAGTATGTGTATCTGGGGCAATTAGTTCAATTAGGCAGGTCCAACTTTCAGAAAGAGATCTCTCGGCGAATTCTACTCGGGTGGGCGGCGTTTGGGAAACTACGTGATATCTTCCCGTCCAAGATCCGAAAGAAATTGACCAATGCGTGTTGCCGGTGATGACTTATGGTGCCGAGACATGGTCGCTAACTAGTGGCCTTTTAAAGAGATTTTAAGTCACTAAGCGAGCGATGGAGAGGCTATGCTTGGAGATTCTCTACAAGATCGACTCATGAACGTGGAGATAAGTGGCGGACTAAAGCCACTGACATAGTCACCCGGGTCGCAAAGCTGAAGTAGGCTATGTGGCCTGCTCATTGAGGCCTTATAGTTCGGAGATCCGATGGCATTGGAGCAGAAAGGTTCTTGAGTGGAGACGCAGGAAAGCGCAGCGTAGGTTAGGATATACACAAGCAAGATGGCCGGAAGACCTGATTAATCGCGCCGGAAAGCGCTGGCTGCAAGTCACCTCAGATCGGTACATATAGAACACATCGGAGGAGACCTATGTCCAGCAGTAGACGTTCGAAATAATGATGATAAAGATACTACGATGCTATAAACAATACTAAATCATTCATAGTTCACACTCCACATATTATAATATCAAAACAAAATCTTATATGCAGTCGAACAACCACTTTTTTAATAGATAAAGCAATACTTTATTCGGTGCACCAAACAGGTTCCGCTATCGCCATAAACAGTGCACATGTCCATCCCATTAGAGGTCGATGCGCACGTTTTAATTCCATTGAGCAATATGGCGCGCGGTGTTCGGAGGTGCGCGCGCGCAAAACATTTTCCCGCCAAACGTCGCGCGTGCTGAGTCGCGTCCAAAAACTTAAACCTTTTTTTTCACGTATTTTTTTATGTAAAAGTGGTTGACATGCCAGCGTGAATTTATTCTATTAGTTTTTTTTTGCATCCTAGAAAAATCTACTAGGATTTAGGGTTGTGAAGTGTGGATTAGTGATATGGTGGACGCAGGATGTGGGCGCCTCTCGGCCTTTTGTTGGTGATAGGGGAGGCTCTATCCTCATACAACACCAGCCTTAACTACGACGGACTCCATAAAGTGGTATTTTTTTTCATTTATACAATATAAACCTTTTATTCTTTTTTTATTATTAGTAAAACTACATAATTACTTTTGCATTGAGCACGAAATGTGAATTTTATTTGCCGTTATTACCTGATAATATAAGTTTTTAAGCATGTAAGGACCTCAAAGAAACAGCCATATAAAATATTTTTTCACGATAGTAAATCCCTTAGGAATTAGTGGCTAATAATAACTACTAACTAATAAAGTTAAGCCACTGCACTTTATTCATAGATATTCCAAATTCTTCCTTATGTAGGGTCCATGTCCACTTATTCTCGAAGTAAGCGTCAACCTAGCAAATTTTATATCAAGTTTTATAGGTTTGCATTTCTTTTTATTTACCTAACCAGCTTTGTTGTAATAACAATTTAATTTCCTTTAATGGCCTTTTGCTATATTATTTTCTGGTCTATTTATTCCCTTAAGGAATTATTGAAAGATTTAAAAAATATCAATGTACTCAAGTAATAAGTCAACAATCGGGTAAAAATATTCATAAGTGAGATTAAGATCAATTAAAATGTCTCGGGTTTCTTTTTCTTCGCAACTTCGTTTGTATCTAGGCAAGAATACAATAAAATATGAAGAGTAAAAATTTAATAATCACTTTAATTAAAATATTTAATAATATGATTCAACATTTTGGTTATATTTTTTTGTATTAGTGTTGGTAAACATATTTACCCGTAAAACTCCAACAATCCGTCCCTACCATTGATTGTAAAAATTAAAGATTCTAAATTCATTAAGAAGACAAATGATACAAGTTATTTTTCCAAATCACCGAAACCGTAATCATAAATACCGTAATAGACGAAGTTTGTATTTAATTAACAAAATCGACATGTTCGTATTGGTCAATAATCAATTTATAATTTTATAGCTTTACGAAATCCCATCCGAGGAAATATACACAAAAACTGCTGATTCTTTCCACATATAAAACAATAGTTATTAGTACGTTAGTTCGTTTTTATTAGGGTTGTATTTACGTGCTCTGGAACTATTAAACTCCCCCTGATTCTCCCTTAAGTTTTTCAGCTGTTTTCTATGGCTCGTAAATATTTCTTCAAGTTAAATTTTTAGGTAAACACTGTCGCAAAGATTGTAATTCAACTATAGTACAAAGATAAAAATGTTTATACGCGTCAGGGGACATAAGGAGGTTACTCCGCGATGGGACGTAGGACGTTGCGTGCTGACATTTGTGTCTAATAAATATTTATAGAAAGGGAAAATTGTTAGTTGCAACGAAATTTAATAGGAGATTGGTGTGTGACTACGCTTTACCTATTACTGTCAGCAGTACGCTAGAAATATGTTGTTTTGGAGTTATGTGACCTGATGAAAGAGTCATTAAAGTATACAAATACGGATAGAGTCTCCCTTACAAAAAGTGTGTCAAAATTCGTCCCGTTTTGTATGGAAAGCATCAAATATTATGACCTATTTTGACTCGCATCAATCAACAGAGCCGAGACAAAAAAAAAACTGAAGCGATCACCTTACGTAGTAATGGTGCAAAAACGTGACCAAAAGAATAAAACAGGATTTTTAAACAATTCTATTCCATATTTCTAGTTTAAAACATTAAAATTAATTTACCAAAAGTATCAGAAAATAGTTGGTCAAAATCACATTTTGGGTGCACATTTTATGTAGGTATAATAATACCCCGTCGGCATTTTTTTATACGTCCATGGGAAAGGTATAAAAATTACATAGGTAACCTAATAGTATGCAGCTTTAACTATACGTCTAAACATTATGACAAATACATCTATGTATAATATAGGTATGGAGTTTGTATCCCGCCTTAAGACACCTCCTGACCGACCACCAGAAAAAACTGGTTTACATTTTTTTTCAATATTTTAGTTTCGTCATCAGCCTAAGACGGCCCACTGCAGGGCACAGGCTTTCCCGCATAGCATAGGTATGACATTGGGCCGTAACCCACCACGCGGACCCAATGCGGATTGGTGTGTTAACGACTACAATCCTAAGATAGGACTGACGGCTTAATGTGTTCTCCGAGACTGAATCATCATTCTTTTCGGACAAACAGGTGATTCAGTCTGCAACGTCCTAACCACAGATTTCCCAATACAGGAGATGTGGCAAGCCGCGTTTAAAGTGCGACAACTGTAAGCTCAACGAGCATACACTGGCTACCAGTTTACGCTCTGTGAGACGAGTCAAGACGCACGAATATTAGAAGAAATTACCGTTTTTTTCCAAAATGCCATCCTGTGCAATTGTAACATGCCATCATCGCAATGAATCAGTAAATTTACCAAGAAATATAATAACTTTTCACAGGTAAGAACCGAAAAGAAATTGCGACACTGGGACTGCCTATAAACTTGGCGGCTTGTCCAGTCTAATGTATATTCTGATGTCTGTGGTCCTAACCAAATAAGGAAAACCTCACAATATGACATTTCCTGCGGGATTCGAACGACCTCCGGGTCACGCAGCCGAATGCTGTGCCCTAGACCATGGAGGCAGTTATTATTTAGTTGTAGTTATTTTAGTTTTAGCCGGTAAATTTTGCTATCACCGGCATGCATTAGGCAAGCGCGGTGATACCAGTATCCATAAATATGCAACAATGTGTCTGCCCTTCGTGAATGTAGGTTACTTTTACTTTTACATTATTTGGAATTTAACGAAAATACCTACGTTAGATGTTTTGTTACTTACTTAAGGTCAGAAACCAAATTTGGCATCACCTTCACGAGTGAAATGGCGAAGCTGTACATATTAAATGATATGTAGAATTTGTTGAAGTAAGGGTCGGTAGAGTTAGGCCGTGTAGATTCAGAAGCTTGGCTCTACATGAGATATGATATCTTTTTCACAGGGCAAACCTTATGTGGTCGTCTTGGCATTACACATGAAATGTTTTTGCTAGGATTCATATGTCGATAAACCCTTTTTAGGATCATTTTGTTTGCTTGATTGTCATTTTACAAAATAAGTTTGCAATGAGTACTACATACTCATAATTTAATGTATACCTACGCTTTTATCATCAGCTTATTAAACGTCTCCACCAAGAGGCAAGATCCTGCCAGTAAAGGGTGCATAGGCCTAGTCTTCCACGCGGGCCGTTGAAGTTCTTCGCAGGCGTGCGCAGGTTTTCTCACGATGTTTCCCTTACCGTAAGAGCGTCGGATAAACGTACATATAATTTCGAAAATTCGACAGACATTGGTATGTGGCGGGATTTAAACCAGCACCTTCCATATCGGAAGGCCTACCTTAAACCTACGCTATATTGTCTCCTTAATTAACAAACCTTACCCTAAACATAACAGTTCCATCAAGGTCAAACCTTTGACTAAAAGTTTAACAATTCGCCAATAAGTGATCTGGATTCGACAATTAAGGTAGTTTTTTATTATTAACTAATATGTTTGTCCTTTACTTGTAAGAAATAATAAATCGCGAACAACATTCGAATGCGAAGGTTGTCTTAAATTTCCTGTTTACTGGCAACACTTTACTCCTGATTCTTTTTCATATATCTCCATACGTAACTGGGCGACCTTTACTGGGTTATTTTAAGTGTTGTCGGGAAAGAGGTTTGTACTTTCAAAATGTTGAAATTGTCCTCCTATAGTTAAAAATATATACCGACAGCGTAAATTCAGGTGGGCTTGGTGGAGTTCTTTTTTTGGGTGGACTTATCTCTTTTGTCTGCAAATGGCAAATCTTTTTTAATTGGTTTTCAAACATGCATTACACTTTAAACTTATCGCAACTTTCATAATAGGGGCACAATTCGAAAAACATGATTGTTGGGAAAACGCGTTTGAAGATTCTAGAGCGCTTCTGTTCCCACAAAATCAGCCACAATAAAATCAAAACTTTGAATTCAAAATAGATATAATAGAATATTATAAGAGTATGTCTGTTAGTTATGAGCTTATGAATTACTTTTCGGATAGTAATTTATTCTAGAAATGTGAAAAAGTCACAAAATCAATTTTCGCGGCTTCATTCTGACTCTTTCTATCAAGTGCGTCATGTAGATATGTTGATTTTGGGCCCGTATATAAGTACAACTCAAAAACCCTATTTTTTTAGATGTGCCCCTATACTATGAAAGGTGCGATATAATTTTTACCTTATTTCTAAATTCATAAAGGTTTACAAGTAGACTCTACTTTCAGTTACAGTGATAGTTTAACTATTTTGTACTAGTGGAAGTACTAATCGAACTCAGATTTCATCATCTAGTATTCACAATAATTTTCCCAGGTGATAACGCGGTCTAGGTGACGAGGTCTAGATGTAGTTACCGTGACCACGGTAAGTGTAAAGTAGCCGAAACGTCATGAGAAAATTAATAAATCTTTCTTTTTATTAACTGTAAAATAACACAGATAAAAGTACACTGGGAAAACACTAGTATTAGGGTAAGATACATCGATAGTTTCTAAAAAATACAAAAAAAAAACAAATGTGTACCATTCCATTAAAACAATAGACTGTAGAGTACATTATGAACTCAATGGTTCCACTTATTATGTATGAGGAAAGTATGCATAAGACTCGTCGACGACCTCTCATCAGCATAGCATGTAATACGGTTGCTACCATACGTCCATACATATTTTATACACTTATAATTTATCTCAATTGTTATTGTTTATGCTGTAGTAGTTTGAAATGCACCCAAATCTTGAAAATGTGTTTATTAAAATGAATATTAATTAATGAAATGAAAATAATAAAAGTAACAGTAAGTAGTAAAAATATCAGGCCATAATCACCTAAGCAGTTTAATTTAAGTAATTATAAATTTTCATTTTTTAATAATCGTTATGTTTTGTATCGCATTTTTGTGTTTTGAAGTTCTTATGTCCTTATTGGAAGCCTAAATAGAATATAAGTATTCGTGAATTATAGCAAATTTAGTTTTTTTTAAATAATTTTGTACAACTAAGAAAAAAGTCTTGTCTAATAAAACTACCGTATGTCGTCCAAAATATGGTACAAAATAAAATGACTACGAGTTATCTTAAACCAAATCTGTACTGTTACTGCTCAGGATCGACCTAACCTTGTGAATGTTTTGGTGAAAGGGGAAAAATGGACGCAGCCTTGGATTACAAAAGGAGGATATTTAACAGTCCACTGACGTGTGTCATAGTACTAACGAGGTCGACTTAAGAAGGTCTCAACATAAAAAACAATTGGCTGGATCCTTTTTTTACTCTAAGTCAATTTTTTTCGAACTTACTACTGCTGTTGGCCGCAGATGGCCGTTACATCTTCACCGGGGTATTGGTGAGCGCAGATGCCTTAAAATTTACACAACGAGCCTAAGGGCGACCCAGAGTTGGACTCGAACAGTGTTTTGTGAATGTCAGTGGATACTTATTTATTCATAATAAAAGTTGACAGCCCTATTTCAATCCGACGCGCTTGACTCTTCTATTAAAATCATTATTCAGAAGATGCGGCCGAATATGTTCAAAATATACACGGCATGATTTGTTATATAACCGTAGAGTTCATTTGCAATGTTTGCACGTTATTCGCATGAGAGTATTAATTATTATTTGTTCTATGATTTTAATCTAAAAATACATATCTGTGAAGATGTCACAGCTAGGGGTTGTGACTGTTCTGTAATACAAAAAGTGCAATCTGCAAAGTACCTAGGCATAGTGTTGGATCAGAGGCTGACATGGTATCCTCAAATCGAGCAAATAACAGCTAGGATAAGAAAATTTAACTGGTTATTTAAATCATTACGACACATCGTTCCCGAAAATGCATATAGTACACAATCAGATACCTGCAAAAATACTCTAAATCTTATATACATAGCACTAGTTCAATCCGTAATAACTTACTGTATACAAATCTGGGGTGGTGCGTTAAAAACACGATTCCTAGAAATAGAAAGAGCCCAACGTGCATTGCTTAAGGTAATGTACTTTAAAAAACGCAGACATCCCACCCATAACCTATACAGTATGAGTAACTTGTTATCGGTAAGAAAATTATATATCATAAATATAGTACTAAAGAAACATAAAACATTAGTATATATTCCATCTTTAAAAGGTAAAAGAAGAAACTATAATGTTATCAAAGTTCCATATAGAAAAACTAATTTTGCTAGTGTACAATTCGAGTCACGTGCTGCCTTTCTTTACAATAAAATTAACAAGGAGTTAAATATAAGCCAAAAATCGTTTTATGAGTGTAAAACTGTCGTAACAAATTGGTTGCATGGTTTAAGTTATGATGAAGTTGAAACATTCATGCAAATTGTCAGGTAATCTAAATAGCTATGCTCACACCAACACAAACACAAATATCATTCTCGAAAATCTTAGTATTTGTAAAAGATAAATTGTCTTAATTTTGCTTTTATTGACACATTTTATGCTTATCATATTATGCATTTGATATTTTATTCATAAGTTCTTATGTATGTATGTGTATATGTATTTGTATGTTCATGTATGAATATGTATGTATATATATATATATATATATATATATGTGTGTGTATGTATATGTGTGTATGTATGTGTGTATGTATATATGTATGTGTATATATATATGTCTATCTGTGTACGTGAATGTGTATGTATGTATTTATATGCATGTGTATCAATATATTTAATAACTATATTTTTGTAATATTAAGTTACTATTTACATGTGAATGGGGTGATATGTACAGATTTTGACATGTGAATTTCTTTTTTACTTTATTTTAGTTAGCAAAACTTGAGGAAGCGGTGTCTCCTGTTACAGGCAATTTTAATGCTTAAAAGGAGACTCCCACGATTAGAAATAAGAAATTGATTGTAAACCAATAAAGAACTTTTTACTTTACTTTTTGTTCAATCGCCCACTTTACCCACTTGAATCGCTTTTGTTAGGGATCCGCACCGAAGAAAAAAAAATTTCGCACCGAAGATCACAACAGATGATAGGAAACCAAAAACTATACTTAGACTTGCTTTTGCCCGCGGCTATGCTCACGTTAAATTCGAGGTAACATGGTTCCCATTTTCCGGTTAAGAACCCAGAATCTTATTTTACGCTGCTGTAGATGATATTATACGTATTCCCTTGATGTTTAGGCTTCCTATCTTGAAAACTGCGAAAAGTCCCATAAGAAATGACATCCCCTGTTTTAGTAAAGTGGGGGTTGAGAATTAGACAAAAAGTATCCTATGTCACTCTCCATCCCTTCAACTATAGGCACCTAAAAATTACGTCTAATCGTCTTTCCAATTTCGCATGAAACACGCACAAACTATACTTTCACATTTATAATATTAGTATGGCTAGCTATTATTTTTCTTTAGAAACTTAGTTTCAGATAAAGTTCGTGTTTTTTATGTTCCATCACCTGATGGTTAGTGATACGCCTGACCTTGACAGAGTGGCATTGAAAAAGACCAACAACTGATAGACAGTAATTATTATCCATCAATGCCGTACTGTGCCCGACACCCGAGACAACAGATGTTAGGTCTTTTTACTAGCTACAGCACCCTCATCCCGAAACACAAAAGTGAATAGCACTCTTATTTCACGGGACGATATCTGGCACTGCTGTGGTACCTACCTAGACGACTCAGTATCGAGTCTACCAGTTTTGATTTGAACGGAACCCTCTTCGTTTGAGTGGGACTCGCAATTGTCCGGTTTTTGTTTATGTAATAAATGGCATACGAGCTTATGGCATCCGATAGTATGAAGTGACGTCGCCGCCCATGAAAGCATACTGTAGGTCATATAAATATGTTTCACATTGGATTCCTTTATAAATAAAAAATAAATAAATAAAAAATCATTTATTTTCTCTCCACAAATGACATTAATAAATACAGATCTAGCATTTATAGTGTAACAATTTGTCATTCGTGGGAGACTCGTGCCCATATAGGTTCGAAGACCTGTATGACGGGTCACCAGAAAATTATCTATTAGATAACCACGTTTGTCATATATAGGTACTTCAAATAACGCAATCTTGTTACTATAATTGTTAGGCTCGGTCTTTTGCGAAGTGATATTGTTCTAAACAATTAATTAGTGTAACGTGTGTCTATTATAAAATATCAACAAAATTAATTGCTTCACAGGTCAGAGATTAGATACAATCATCTTATTGTTCTATTTATAATCTAACTAAACTAATAATTAATTTTGATTGTTCGCTAAATTTATTTATTCTGTATTAGCTTTTGTCCACAAATTCGTTCGCGTTACGTATAATTATTAATTAGGTATAGTTTTCATCCCCTATTTTATCGTCTTAGGGATGGAATTAACAAAAATCCTTTATTAGGGGATGCATATGTTATAAGACTTGCCATTGTTTGTGTGACGGGCTGACAGAAACACCGGCAGGAAACAGGATCTTTCTTTCTTTCTTCAATTGATTAGACTTGAATATTTATTGTTAAATCTAATTCAGACTTTGTATTTTTAATTAGTTTATTATCAACATCATATCCTGAGAATATGGACTATCTGGTACATCGGAAACCAACTCTATGAGAGATGAAAAAACGACACAAAAGGCATTTAGTGCCCCTGCGCTTCGCTTGGCTCGTCTTGGCGTCGGCACTACCGTGCCCCCACATACCTTCTTTATACTGTTTTGGATGCTCCAGTTTAATACCGGACATACAATCAAAGTGCATGTATAATTAACGTTGTTTTGTTGATTAATTTCTGTGGGAAATTGCAACGATTCGTACGATAAGTCTTGCTAAACCGGCGCAAGCGCTCGCTGGCCTTTCAACAGCATACGGTCAAGTGTTTACCGTATTTAATTTATTCTAATGAAACGGAACAACCTTACTTCCACAAATCTACATAAATGTTTCGTCGCTCCATTCATTTTATTAATTAATATATTTTCGTGATCCAAGTGTTGAATACGGCTATAATTGAGCTCTGGGGTTCGAGTGTCGTGGATTCGAGTCCTCCGCGATATAAAAAATTAACAATAAATAATTGGATCCGGCTATGGCCGGGAACGAGCGTCGGTGGCTCAATGGTGTGGACTGTCGCCTTCCTACCAGGAGGGCTGAGGTTCAAATCCCGACACGTACCAATGTATTTCGAATTTACGAAAATATATGTACCTACGTTATCCGACGCTCTTACGGTGAAGGAAAACATCGTGAGGAAACCTTCATGCACGCCTGCGAAGAGATTCGAAGGTTGTGTGTGAAGTCGTCCAATCCGCACTTGGCCCGCGTGGTGATGGCCGGGAAAAAGATCAAAATGTTATATATTTAGAGTTACCAAAGGTTTTTATTCAATGTTCACCCAATCTTGATTCAACTTATAATTTAGTGACAAACTTTTATATGTATGTTTTTATACTGTTTATCATACTGCCTTTCTATATTTGTTTTAATGAATTTAATGGCAGTAACGATGTTATTGATAGTTCTTCCATCTTCTGAGTGAAACACTTTACTTAGGTGAGGTAGGCTTTAAGTCTAGCTGTGGACAAGCTATCAAAGTATATCAAAGTATAAGGCTTTGTTTGTTTTAATTACGGGGTATAAGAGACCTAACACATGTTGTCTCGGGTGACGGGCGCAGTATAATAATAACTATCAGTTGTTAGTCGCTTCAATGCCGTTCTATCATAGTCAGGCGTACCACTTACCATCAGGCGTCAAGACCGTCCTGTATATAAAAAAATCTGTCGCTTTGTTCACCATCAAAGTTTCACACCTCTCAATACTGGTTAACTAAAATTTAAAGTTCATAGTGCTAAGATATTAATATCGTAGTTTATTTACAAATTATAATAAAATTAAAATATAACTAATTCAAATATATTTATAAAAGCCTAGAAACATAAATAAATACAAAAAGATATTTTATTCATAGGGAAAACTCCCTATAAATAAAATATCTGATTGAGGTCGCCATCATGTGGAAAGGCGCCCAAGAGGCTGGTCACGTTGCCACGCTGAATTGCGAGGCTAATTCTCTGGTTAACTTGACCCTGAATCATAACGTGATGAGGTTGGCTCACATACAAATTTACATTTGGATGTCGTATTGTGAGATCAAACAAGCTAATATTTGGAATATCGGAGGTTTTCGGCGCAAGGTCACATGGACCGACTGATGGAAACTTCCTGTGGCCTTTGTCGGTTAAGATAATTAATATTGGCATACACGAGAATGGGAATGCGTTAACTGTCAACCATATTTATGTTGATCTATTCTTCTTAGAGATTCGATGGCTTTTGCCATTATGTTTTAACATAATTAAACCCTTAAAGCCCAAAAGCTAGCTACGGTGACAGCGTTGTCTGCAGCTGTAATTAAATCCTTCTGAAAGCAGCTGCTTGGGCAAGTAGGATATTACATAAGGAGAACCATCGCTGTTCCATAAAGACAGCCGAAGTCAAGATCACGCGAAAATTCCCATCTGGCCAAATTGTGCTTATTTCGACCTGTCATAGTTCGAAGCCTATTTAAAAATTTACAGATCGGCCAAGGCATTTCCTGGAGGAAGCCTTAATGAAATGTGAAAAATATTAATATTTATACTACTTATTCCGAACCGGTGGTAGAGTCGCAAAAAAATATGATAATAATAGCAATTGACGTAAAAGTATCTGTAACAGATTTATTTCAATAAAGATTTTTTTTGCATTCTTTTCTTTCTTTCTATATTCAGCAGTGCCAGATATGATAAAAAAGATTGGAGATCATTGACTAACCAAAATGATCAGTGCAGAGGCGTACACTCCATATATGCAAATAAGCAGTGCATACCCTGTGCGTCCAGACCCGGAAAATCGCCAACATATTAAATGATGCCCACTTATTCGCCAATTTTCCTATACAGATTTGAAACCATAGGCGATCTGCTGTCAATAATAGCACTTTATTTGACAAAACTGTAAATTGTTTAATGTTTTTGATATTTTACTAGGTGGTAGACTCGATACTGAGTCGTCTAGGTAGGTACATACCACCGCAGAGCCAGATATCATCCCGTGAAACAGGAGTGTTATACACTTTTGTGTTTCGAGATAAGGGCACTGTAGCTAGTGAAATTACTGGGTATAAGAGACCTAACATTTGTTGTCTCGGGTGACGGGCGCAGTGCGGCAGTGATGGAGGATAATAACTGTCTATCGGTTGTTGGTCTCCTTTAATGGCGCTCTGTCATGGTCTGGCGTATCAATTGCCATCAGATGAGCGTCCAGACCGTCCTGTACACTTATAACATAATAAGAAAAAAATCGTGTCACTTACTTTGCATACCCTACTCTCATGGAATACTTTGAGGAATACTATTACAAAATGCCAATACTCAATCCAGAAGGTATACCGGTTCAAACTAGTACTAGGCCCTTTAGAATCTAGTGTTTTAGCGCAGCACGCTATAAAAGAGATTGTGAATGTCCGTTAGTTGTGGACTGGTGGCACAATGCGTATTGGTGCCGCATAATGTTACCCACTTGCGGTTATAAAATGTTTTCACCCAAGAGTCCTGTACAATGTGCAATGGATATGCTTTGTCAACTCGTATATACACACATATTTTGTTACTTCTTAATTGATACCTTTTATATTTTTATTTTATTAATATAATAAGATACTTTCATGGCATCTGGTACTATACTGCTACATAGACGCCTTAGTATTTAGTACTTAGCTGTGTAAAACATAAAACATGTAAGAGAACTGAGTGTTATAAGACCTTCGACCATCAGCCCCCTTCAGAACTTTGTTTATTTAAGTGTACCAAACGAACTACATAATTTTAAATCACTCGTATTAAACGTAAAAGAAAAAATGAATCGCCAACCCATATCTTAAGCTGATTACATCAACGTAACAAACAAATTAAGGGCACGACCATCCCATCAAAATAACGGACGTAAAAACAATATTACAACAAAATTAAGTCTCATAAAAATGCTTCCTGCAATTAAGCTAAAAAGAAAAGTGGATGAGCACGTCTGTGGCCAGTTGATTAGCATATTAATCTTTATAATGTCTGTAACTACACGAGATTATCGAGAACAAGTTGTGCTTTTACTTGTACTCAATTGTACCTATTAATATTTTGCAATGGAGAGTATCGCTGTCTTGTAAAATCTAACACCGAATTGCACGTCTATGAGAAATGTAATTCAAATGCCTCCAACGTCTTCTGGGTACAGTGATCGCAGCGGCGTGCTCTCCATATATGCAAATAAGCAGCGTATACCCTGTGCGTCCAAACAATCCGAAAATCGCCAATATCTACATATATAAAACAAAGTCGGGTTTGTTACAACACTTATAACTCGAGATCGGCTAGACCAATTTTCATGGTTTTTGGTTCGTTGAATTTGTCCCCGCCCCGAATAGCAGAATACATCTTAAAAAAATGAGGAAAACATAATTAAAAAGATGAATCATTCTCCTAAATGTTACCTTTGTTTCGTACCTGTCGAACATTTATTGTCCATCCCTGTCAAATACTATAAGTAATAGTTGACATGCGTTCAGAAATAATGACAAATGATTAACGTTTACGCGTGCGTTCATAAATTAAATGTTTTAAAAATTAGTTCAGCTAAAGGTAACACGATATTAATTGACTGTTAGGCGGTACGAAGTTCGCCGAGTCAGCTAGTTTTAAATAAAACAGATTTGAAATCATAGGCGATCAACTGTCATCAACAGCTCTCAATTTGACAAACTGAAATTATTTATTGTTTTTGCGAGTAGCGTCACTCACTTTGTATTTTTACCCTACTCATAATCTCTATACACGTTACTGAGTGATCGAGGTGGCCCGGAGGTCGTGGGTTCGTCGGGGAAACTTCACTTTGTGCGATTTTTCCTAGTTTGTTAGGATATTGCAGGCTGAATCACCTAATTGTCCGAAAAGAAAGAAAATTCCGGGCTACAATGTTAGGATAGTAGTCGTTAACACCTACTAATCCGCATATGGCCCGCGTGCTGGTTTGCAGCCCAATCTACCCATAGCTATGTGCGGGAAGGCCAGTGCCGTTATATGTTAATATTAATGACAATATATGAAATTTCAAATAACTTGGATCTTAACGATAAGTCTTTGATACAAAACCACAGACATCACAATACAAAAATCTGTGTACAAAACTTTGTAAAGTGTCGTTACTAGTTTTTATAGCGTTCACAGTTCCATGGCCAATACATAACAGTGCAGTTGGAAGCTGTAACGTCAAATGCAGCCACAAGCTTCCTTCATGCGTGATGACGCAAAACGCTAATAATATACCCCCGCTGATATGTAGCTATAGTTCTATTCACGAAAGATGATCAAAAATGGCGGCCTTCTGCACAGCATGAGGACCGTTTTGATGATAGTGGAACAATATGTTTTTTTTTGTCCGAAAAGTAATATGGAGCACGGAATCATATTTGGAGGGCACGTGAAGCCGTCGGTCCCGGCTACAACCTTAGGATGGTAGACGTTAACTCCCACCAAGCCGCATTGGGCCCGCGTGGGTTACGGCCCACTAAGCTAGTAATAGAATAAAATGAGGGATTAGCCCTCACTTAAGTCTAATAATAGCTTTAGCCCGCAGCTTCGCACGCGTTTAGTTCGGAGTAGTTCCTCTTTCCTGGTTTAGTAAAAAACAGTCTCGGAAACTCGGAAAAGGGTCAAGACATTGGCTGCTACACCAAGGGTTTCGGGTTCAATCCCCGGATAGTACAAACATTTGTGTACATGAACTTGTCTGTTTGTAACGGTTGAGGTGTTTTCTATGTATAATATGTATGCATTTACAAAAAACAATATGTTGTTTTTGTTTGTTTGAATACATTTGGGGACAGAAAAAATATTTTTGCTGTGCCCCATATATAAATTTTTATTTAACAAAAAATTGGCTGTGACTTACGGACGGATAGAAGACAGACATGACGAATATATTACAGTTCTGTATTTTTGCCATTTGGCAACGAAATCTTAAAAACAGTGCGTTACAAATCTTAACGGTTTCGTGTAGGCAATCAGTCGGTTCTATTGACTTTTCGGTACCACTTGTAAAGAGCATTTCCCCCATAAACATGATTATCAAGGTCCGATGATAACACGCACAACGACACGTGTGACATGACATTAAAAAAAATCAATTACGTACCGATTTTCTTTGCGGTATCTTTAATGAACGTTGTGTAATATGATGATTTCGGTAATCATCAAGTTAATTTTTTTTTTATTTTAAAAGTTAATAAGTAATGACAAATTATAGGCCAAACACATACATAAGTATAAATTTAAGGGCGTCATAGTGGTAATCAAAAGTTGGCTAAGGTTGTGCACTAAGTATATACTTCTTTTTAATATAAAATATCATTGACTAAGTTGGTATATTTAATTTACTAAAGTATAAATATATTTTGTATTTATGTGTTCAAAAATATGTATAAATATTATGTAAACTTCTATACTATCAAATTTATTTATGGGTATGCCAACAGTACTCAACTAGGAAATCACAAATGTGTTTATTATTGCTCTAGAACATGCACCACTTACAGGCATACACAGCATTCTGTAGTAATGAAGTGCAACAAGGAGAAAAACAAGATGTAATATTAATATTACTAAATACATCATCATCATCAGCTCATTAAACGTCCCCACCGAGGGGCACGAGCCTACCCGTATAGGGTGATTAGGCCTTAGTCGTCCACGCGGGCCCAGTGCGGATTGGACGACTTCACACACAACCTTCGAATCTCTTCGCAGGCGTGCATGAAGGTTTCCTCACGATGTTTTCCTTCACCGTAAGAGCGTCGGATAACGTACATATATTTTTCGAAAATACATTGGTACGTGTCGGGATTTGAACCTCAGCCCTCCCGGTAGGAAGGGGACAGTCCGCACCACTGAGCCACCGACGTTCTACTAAATACATTCGGTGAGTGTGCGATGGAATTACACGCGTTAATTCCACCAGCCCCTTTTCACCATCGGGATACAAGACGGAGGCGAGCGTGCCATCCTTACGTGGTAGACATTCCACAGAAGCGGCTGTGCGGACAGCCCGCTTTGGTGCCTCGTTCCTAATGCGCACCGCAAAGGAATGGAATTCTTTGCCTCCTTATGTGTTCCCCGATCATTACAACCTGGCCGTCTTCAAGGCAAGAGTAAATAGGCTGTTTCTGGGCAGGCATGATCCATCTTCGGCCACATCATCACTTACCATCAGGTGAGATGGCGGTCAAATGTCTGCCTATAAAGGATAAAAATAAAAAATACATATGCTACTAAATACATATACTAAAAGAAAAATAAAACTATTAGAATGATATATTGTGTCATGTGAAACATCTTCTCCTTTGCTTACCCATAATTTATTTACCTGATGGTGGCAAAGAATTAATAACAATAAATAACACAGCGCGCTTTGGGCCCAATTCGAGGGGCTTGTAGTATGGATTTTTACATCTTAACAACGGATAAAAAATTTTTTTATTCCTTTTTTGTAAATACATCCATTTCAATTTATTCATAGAAACACTTGGACTAATAAAAACAGATAAGTTCATGCACGCAAATGTTTGAACTGCCCGCGGATCTAAACCTTGGTGCAGTAGCCGACCTCTCCACCATTACACAAAATGGATCGAAAACAAGAAATAACAGAGTTATTAAATTCAGACGCACAACAATGAATGCAGAACTGTCAAAGACGTAACTTATAAATTGACACTGGTTGATGTTGATAGGCATGACAAAATTTACGACTCAAGGCACTGCTTGTACCCGCGGCTTCGTTCGGAAACCTTCCGACACGCTGTCTCGCGGAATTTATCGTTGCTGGTGTTTTGATGTATGACCACGGAGATGTAGCATTTAGTTATGGCCAATGGTTATGGCCGACAACACGTTGTTCAATATTTTGCATGGCTGAATAGATTATATACTCTGTACGATTTTACTCAGGATTTTTAAGGAGTAATACTTCCAAGTATCTTGCCGATTTTTGTGTTAATTATTGTTTTATACTTTTATGCTCATTGGTGAGGACCGTTGCCTTCCAATCTAGAGGGTGCAGGTTCAAATTCCGCCATATACCAATGTCATTTCGAGTTTTCGCAATCTGTGCACACCTGCAAAGAGATTGTTGTGCGTGAAGTCGGTTAATTCGCACTGGACCCGCGTGGACGACTAAGGCCTATACACTTTTACGGGTAGGCTCGTGCCCCTCGGTAGGGACGTTGAATGAGCTGATGATGATATGGATAATGAGATGTGTAATATATATTACATCCAATATATTTATTAGAACCCTTACATTTAATATTCTTATAAGATGTATGGGTTCCCAAGTTTTATCTTTCGGGATTTGGATCATCATCAACACCCGGTGGTACCTAGGCTACGAACGAGGCTCTAGCCATCTGCCTACATAGTCCTAATTCATGGTACATATGTTCCTACAATGGTTTGGTGGAGATGAGTGGTGAAATACTTACTACGCGGTCCCACTGCCATAGCTATAACTAGTATAAGTAGCGACTGCCATTCTTAGATTCTAAGAACGATATCAAAATCTGTGCTTGGGGTTTCTCTAGAATAAAAAATTGGGCAAGCGCGAGTCGGGCTCGTTCGTGGAGGGTTCCGCAGAAGCAAATAACATAAAACAATTTTAATGACTTAGACACCTACTACAGCTTTAATATGAAAAAATAGTGGTTCACAGAATACATATGCTTACAAAGTTTGAGCGTCGGTGACTCAATGGTGTGGACTGTCGCCTTCCTACCAGGAGGGCTGAGGTTCAAATCCCGACACGTACCAATGTGTTTCCGAATTTTCGAAAAATATATGTACGTTATCCGACGCTCTTACGATGAAGGAAAACATCGTGAGGAAACCTTCATGCACGCCTGCAAAGAGATTCAAAGGTTGTGTGTGAAGTCGTCCAATCCGCACTGGGCCCGCGTGGACGACTAAGGCCTAATCACCCTATACGGGTAGGCTCGTGCCCCTCGGTGGGGACGTTAAATGAGCTGATGATGATGATGATAACAAAGTTCGAAAAGTGAAGTGCTTACAGTTTCGGAGAAAAAAGGGTGTGACATACGGACGCACAGACAGACAGACTTGACGAATCTATCAGGGTTCCGATTGTTGCCATTTGGCTACCGAACCCTCAAAAGGTCACCGACATAGTCGATCTCGAAAAACCAAGCTGAAGAGGCAATGGCAGGGCACATCGACTACTCATGTGGTGTAATGGTTGACAAGTCGGCTATAGTTCTAGTCCGTTGTTGGACTAAATATCGCTTGGAGTTATCGTTCGATTACATACAAGCAGAAGCTTTTTAAAATTTTGATTAATAAATGTTATTATAAATTAAATGATTTTTTAACTGACAATTTAGATGATTTATGGGTAGGTTAGGTAATAAGAGAAATGACTCAATAATAAAATATGTTTTTAAAATTTCTATATTGTATACTTTGACATTTAATGATGATAATTTGTTTCTTATTATTTTAGCTATAAGTAATTAATATTTGCACGCCATTTTATTAATAGAATGTAAAGGACATCAGAAATTGTATAAAATATGTATAATACTTACATTCGAGCAAATAAATGAATTCTATTCTATTCTATTCTACACTATGGAGCAGAGTTAAAAAAAATAATGGCTCTTAGGCCTGCAAGAACGAGACTTAAGCGTTGATCTATTTGAATAGAGTAAAAAAGGGATAACGCTCTATACGATAAATAACGGCATCACTTTTTAACTCAATTTAAGTGCAGATCTACGTTAAGTCGCCTTCCAGAATACGTGCCATAGACTTGTGAATTACAGACTTCCATGTTATACTGTCACATATCGTTTTGATGATTATATTTGAAAAGAAAGCATACTTACACTCGGAGGCTCGACATTGACATGCTATTCCTCACTTTTTTATTTCGAAACATCCAATTGTAAATCGAAAGGGTCATCTATATTGTGCACTAACCTATTATTATGTATTGATTGTGATTTACCATCATGACGTGGAGTTTTCACGTCTTAATCATCGCTAACGATTCTTATCTAATAGTATCTTTCCTTTCAATAGTTTTTGTCGTAGATTTCGCTTGTTGTCTTTAATTCTATTTGTGGTCTGAGAAAAATACTGATTTGCTTTTACTTGCTTAGTGAAACAGTAATTATGACGTGGAGAATTTGTTAGATTTTATATATTTTTCAGGGATGTGATCAAGAACCAACTAAAAGGTGTTTTTGATTGTTACAAAATCCTATATTCTTATTGATGTTTATTTTTTATCTTAAAATGTCAACTATACTCGTAACTTCCTAGGCATTTGTTTTCTCTAATGAGAGTCGCAATTCAATCTTCTAGTACTAACATTTTTTTACCAAACTATAATATTCCGTAATTTCTCACCATTTAAACCTGCCCTGTAGCAGGCCGTTATAGGCTAATGATGATGATTATGGTATAAAATAGAATACCAGTCGCAATAGAGATAGATCTGGGAGCACCGATACGTCGAAGCAAATTCATTTGTCCATAAACATCTACAAACATACGTTACGTCACGACCCTCAATAGAAATAGAGCGGCCATCTTCTCTAAAGTGTGATGGTAATGTTCATTAATCTCAGTAAACATATTACGTGCAAGTACAATGTTGCGATTGCTGTTTCACTGCCAATTAATCGGGCATTAACTTTTAGAATCGACTCTTATTTTATCATTTGTTACAAATTAGTGTTGCATAAGGCTTAGAAAAGGGTCTTTGGTTTTCGCCAAATGACGATTATGTTCGCGATTACCTCAATGTCATGTAATAGCAAAAGATAGGCTCATATCATATTGTTGGTACGCCTGACCATGACAGATGCAGTGTTAAATAAAAATAAATAAATAAAATCCACTGACATTCACACAGCGTCATCTAGCTCCAAGCGTGAAGCCTGTATTATGGGTACTAAACAACGGATAAACATACTTATATACATTTTTTTTTGTAAATACAAACATTTTATCCATAGAAAACACCCAGACCATTACAAACAGAAATGTTCATGCACACAAATGTTTGCCCGAGGATCGAACCCGGAACCCTGGGGGTTGCAGTCGACGTCTCAACCGCAACACCAAATCCTATCCTATTCAACGTATCGCAGTCCACTGCTGGACATAGGTCTCCTCCATTTTGCGCCAGATATCCCGGTCCTCCGCTTTTCTCATTGTCACCAAATGGGTCGTAAAAATTCGTCGTTGAAGGAAATTAATGATAGTAGGTAGTCATTAATTCCCTCAACACTGCCCGGCGCCCCTCACCTGAGACGACAGATTTTAGGTCTGTCATATCCGGCAATTTATCAATTACAGTGCCCTCATCCCGAAACACTGGAGAGCAAAACACTCGTATTTCATCATCATTATCAGCTCATTAAACGTCCCAAGGGACACGAGCCTACTCGTAAGGTTGTTTAGGCCTTAATAGTCCACGCGCCCAGTGCGGGTTGGACCGACTCACGCACAACCTTTGAATCTCTTCGCAGGCGTGCGTAGGTCCTCACGATGTTTTCCTTCACCGTAAGAGCGTCGTATAGCGTACATATAATTTCGAAAATTCGAAAACACATTGTACGTGGCGGATTTGAACCTCAGCCCTTCCGGTAGGAGGGCAACAGTCCACACCATTGAGCCACCGACGCTCTAATAACACTCGTATTTACGGGACGATATCTGGCACTGCGGTGGTACCTACCTAGACGACTCAGTCCCGAGTCTACCACCTAGTACAGGTCAGAGGCTTCTTAGGTGCATATAATTCAGCAGAGAACGGATAGCGAAGTCCTCTCAATTCAATCTTTTATAGGTATTGCTATCTCCAAGATTATGGCAAGTCCCTTTCTGCCCTTCAAACGAAGAATGCAATACATAATTGGATTTTTCGGCAAATGACTTAAGATCAGCACTGGACTTTACAGGCTGTTTTGACTATGTGAAGATTTTAAAAACATTTGGTTAAATAAAACTTGCTTGTAAGGTTTCTGTTAAATTAAAGTAGTAATGTGTTGTTTTCGATGTATCATGAGGTCGTTGAACCTCTTGCTATTTGGTTATTCTCACGGCCAATGCAGGGTTGTCAGATTGTACAATTTATTGTGATAACTAATTGTCATTGGGCTTAAACCTCCATGTCTTGTAAGTATAATTTTATAAGGACGTTGACGGGGTTCATAAATAATTCTTAACTCTATTATCAAATATCAAAACCATTTATTACAAATTAGGCTCACAAAAAGCACTTATGAACGTCAAAAAATATAATAAAAAACAATTAAAATACTAAAGTAAAAATATGAATTTTGATGCTTTGAAAAAAAGCGCTTCAGTGGCCAAACCACTGTTGAATTATTAAATTTATTATTTCGTTTATTTTAGTTTATTCCGTTACCCGTATAGGGTGATTAGGCCTTAGTCGTCCACGCGGGCCCAGTGCGGATTGGACGACTTCACACACAACCTTCGAATCTCTTCGCAGGCGTGCATGAAGGTTTCCTCACGATGTTTTCCTTCACCGTAAGAGCGTCGGAAATAATAGTTATTTAAAAAATATATTTTCTCAATATATAGAGAACCCTAGGCTAGTGCTTAAATTTAATGATATTACAACACGTCCGACCCAAATATGACTATGACTGATATCCATCTAGATTTTAAATGTTTCTCAATAATGTCTGCAAATAACCTTGTCTAGACCAATATTAGACATTAGAAGACGCCTTCGCCGAACATATTTTTTATTTTATTATGTCGGTAGACAAACGAGTACACTACAACACCTAGCAACAAGTTCGCTTTATCTAGGTATACATACATTTGAATGAAATTGGAGTGTCTGTTTGTTATACTGAAATACCCCGTTTTTTACTACATGAATATGAATATATATAGATACGGAGCATACACTAAAATATTTTTTGTTTTCATTTTTGTCTTTGTGTCCATCTGTTTGTCCGTCTATCTGTCGGTTTGTTACGGGTAGGGTTTCTCTTCGAGAATTCTCGAACAAATTTTGCCTTACTCGAGACGAGAAAAAAGTGGTCGAGAAATCGAGAAATTCAGTCAAAAATTTAAAAACTTGATAGAGCGCTTGCGCTCCTGCGCGGCTTGCCACGCGTCGTGCGAAATTAAATAAAATAATTGTCCTATTAGAGGAGGGCACTGAAATTTGATATTTCACAAGGTCGTTGTAATTATTGAGATTTGAGTTCCTCTCAGGAAGACCCAGCTAATTACGTTTGTGAAAAACGTTTTTAATACTTTATACTAGAGTACATAATAGAAAATGAACGGGTTTTCTCCTTGTCTGGAAACTTTGTGACAAAAATACGAAACCGATTGTCAGATGATGCTATAAATGCTTTTTTTTTTAAATAAATGCCCTCGTATTTTTAAAGGCTTATTTTCTTAATAATAACGAGACATAGTGGGCTAGCTTTTGAAGCAGTTTTGTTGAAGCAATTGTGATTGTAATTGGTCTTAAGATTTTTAATTATTTATTAGATTTTTATGTTTACTTACGTAAAGAAAAGACTGTCCATTTATAACAAATATTGAAAAGTTGATACAAAGACTAAACTAAGGAACATATACCTTACTGTTACTCGTAATTATTAAGCTAGTCTGATTGTTATTTTTTATAAGTAATTAAACTGTCGTTTTTATGCTACGTAATTGAAAAGTTTGTAGTACAGACTGAGAGTAAAATAAATTATTTAGTATGTAAGGTACTAAGTTTCATTGTGGTGACATGATGACATTGTTTTTAGAAGATATTTTATTTGTTTTTTTCAAAGAAAAAGACTATTTAGTATAATTGTTTGTAGAAACTAGAAATAATGATAAAAAGATCTCGCTAGAGTTTATTCCGCTTAATTAAAGTTTTCTATAGTTAAGTTAAACTCATATGAAAATAAAAATAAACGTTGGTCATTGATAAATGTTGAATATTGCATAAAAAGTATAGTTTTATTGTTAAATCACACATATTTTTGAGAATTTCCATTTTTCTCGTCAACCCGAGAATTCCCGGGAAATAGTGGTCGAGAATTCTTGTGCTCCGAGTAATAAAAAAGGTCGAGAAATGAGAAACCCTAGTTCCGGGTAATCTCTGAAATGGCTGGACCGATTTTAAGAGGACTTTAGGTAGGTAGCTGTTGTAACAAGGAAAAACTTAGACAATTTATATATATATATATATATATATATATATATATATTATAATATATATATATAGGCAGACATTTGACCGCCACCTCACCTGATTTTATATAAGAAACTTTTTTTATTTTTGAAAGTACTTTTTTACTGCGCGAGTAATACCGCGGGGCACAGCTAGTCTCAGTAATAACTCAAGTCGGGCTGCTTAGATATACATTACCTATTCCTATTCTTATCAAAATATACCTATCAGTATATACCTAGTACAAAATATATTAAAACTGATTTCGATTCAATATGTACGAAACTGGTGCACAAATGAAATGCTCAAATGTCTTGGTCATCATCATCATCGGCTCATTAAACGTCCCCACCGAGGGGCACGAGCCTACCCGTATAAATGTCTTGGTGAAATGAGTTATTGTGTAATAAGAGTGACTAAATAAAATAAACAAAGCTCACGCCTCGGTCCCAGAGGGGTAGGCAGAGATGATGGAACGCCACTTTGCGTGGTCCATACTTCCTTAGCTTCATTAACTTCCTTCAAACTTTTCATATAAGCTCTTTTATTCCTCTTGCTTGGGACCCCAGCCTTCTTAAGGACTTGACCAATTTCAAGGGTGACCATTATAACTTAATTGCAATGTTTTCATCATAACCAATTGTATATAAATATAACTCATCTACGGTTATATAAAAAAGTAACATCTTGCTTGGTTTGATATAATAATATTAGCAAGTCTGGTTTCGTAAAAACGGGCAAAGCTAAAATTTAATTAGCATCTAGGTATACGCAAAAATAAATGCTAAACATCGCTTAACTTAATCTAATACGCAACATGTCAAGGATATTCCAGCAATATTTATATAATTTCAAAGTTTTCCTAATAACTTAAGTACCTACTTTAGTTTTGTTGATAAAACACTTGACAGATCAGTTGAAAGTTTAACCCAAAAACGGTTCGAAGGACTTTGTATTTTGCATAAGTCTTATGTTCTGAATAAATCAAGTAAATTCAAGGTTGTTTTTTTTTTATCCTTTATAGGCAGACATTTGACCGCCATCTCACCTGATGGTAAGTGATGATGTGGCCGAAGATGGATCATGCCTGCCTAGAAACAGCCTATTCACTCTTGCCTTGAAGACGGCCAGGTTGTAATGATCGGGGAACACATAAGGAGGCAAAGAATTCCATTCCTTTGCGGTGCGCATTAGGAACGAAGCACCAAAGCGGGCTGTGCGGATGTGTGGAATGTAAATAATGTAATTATATTCTCGTTTTAATTTCATTTTTTTAAATCTTGTCCTGTCTACCTATCACTTTCCTCCTTTGCCTTAGAGCATGGACGTATAAAAAACCTTAGAGTTGGGTTTAATCAAAGATTGGATAATATATACTGTCTATTCGTGATCTGGAGGTTGCGGTTTTGAACACCACGCATACTTAGTCAATTTGTCCGATTTTTCTCAGTTTGGCTAGGATACTGCAGACTGAAACAATCGTCTTTTACTCAGAAAATCTAATAAATATCACAGTGAGCGTTACTGATTTGTTTTTAAACTCATTCGACATCCCAATTACATTTAAGACACGTAATGCGCCAAACAAAAACGTTACCGTAATTTTCTACCGCACGTATACAATAAACTATTTGTGTTTAACGCGTTTAGCGTTGCCTAATTGGTCTTACATTCGCATACCGATCGGCGAACACTGGGTAAGTGTCCACGCATATTGATGTTACAGCTTGAGGTTGCGTTTGTACCAATGATGTAAAAAGTATAGATTCGTGATATGCTCACATAACAATCGAAAAAAGTGTCCCTAATACAGTGACAGCACATATTTCGAATAAGCGTACCTTTTCTAAACAAAGAGGATATAACTGTATTCTTTTTGGCGGTTCGTTTTTGAGGCACGGATGGCGTATCTACCTTTATATACAGAATATCATTGGTTTGAACATTATTATACCAGCAAAGAGCGTCGGTGGCTAAATGACTGTTGTCTTCAGACTGGGAGTGTGCAGGTTCAAGCCCCGCCACGTACCAATGCGTTTTCGATTTTTCGAAATCATATGTACTTATTCGACGCTCTTACGGTGAAGGGAAACTTCGCAAGTGCGCACGCCTGGGAAGAGAACAAAGGTTGTGCGCGAATTCGGCCAATCCGACTTGGGCTCGCGTGGACGACTAAGACCTAATCACCCTATACGGGTGATTCGTGCCCCTCGGTAGGGACGTTTAATGAGCTGATGATGATACCGGCCGTATAGTCTACTTCTGGTCTAGGTTTTTCCTTGAACCTGTACGAAATACAATTACGTAGCAATTGTCTTTCGTAAAAAAATGTTATATAATCTAAGATCCTATATTCTATATGGTTTTACGAGTTTTTTTGAAATATCGACCCGTCGTATCCAAAATAAGTGACCATAGACAATTATTTAATATTTTACATCACTCTATGTTAAAGCCGCGTCGGGTCGCCATGACGAATGTGTCTATGACCCTGACGTAACGCATCTGTTATTACTTTCGATTTACATACAAATAATTAATTTGTAGTGTGCATGTGAAAATGTGCGTGTATTTTGCAAATACTAGCATATCTATTGTTTATGTAATACGTAATTGATTTAATAACAGTTTTTTAAGTAGGTTGAGACTGGAATAAGGAAAAATGGCGACCATATTTTGATTGAACTCTATATAACTGTGTTTATTTCAAAAAAACCTTTTCACAACTTTTAATCGTCAAATCATGTTTTTATTTGTTTATAAATATATTGAGCATCAGTGGCTCATTGGTGTGAACTGCTGCCTTCCGATCTTGAGGGTGGCAGGTTCGAATCCCGCCATTTATCAATGTATTTTCAAATTTCCGGAATAATGTGTAAGTTTATCCGACGCTCTTACAATGAAGGAACAGATTGTAAGGAAACCTGCGCACAACTACGAAAAATTCGAAGGTTGTGCTTGAAGTCGGTCAATCCGGACTGGGGCCGCGTGGACGACTAAGGCACCCTTTACGGGTAGACACAGCGCCATCTAGACCCAATTTGAAGGAGGAGCTAAATATTTTTTTTTATGTAAATACAAACAAAAAAACAATACAAACAGACATGTTCATGCATACCAATGTCTGTACTGCATGGGTATCGAACCCTTGGGTTTTAGCCGGCATCTCAACAATTGCACCACACATCATCAAAGTTTATTCGCCGCATCTTTTACGTTAACTGCTATTACTTAATCTATTGTTTCTAACTGTAGTTTATGAGCAAGTCATAGGCCAAGGAACTAACCTATGCGCTTCTTACCTCAATTACTCAAAAGTTAAGATTTTCACAATATCATGTCAAAATTATGCGAAAAGAAGAGGTTATGGTGTCGTACCTCAAGTGAAATTGTGTAATAAATAAATATCCACTGATATTTACTCAGTGCCATCTAGCCCTATATTAAGCGAGGAGCTTGTAGTAAGGGTACTAAACAACTGATAAATATACACATACTGTTTTTTGTAAATACATACATATGGGGCATTCCACGCCAAGTGGACAGGCAAAAAAGTCAATGTTTCCGATTTCGATAATTTTTGGTGAAATTATACCTATGTATGCCCTCGACCTAGATACTAAATATTTTTGTTATAAGATAACAACAAATTAAAATTTGGCTGCGGCCTCCCTATACGCATAGTATGGTATAGTTGGAGTACAGTAGCAAATAAACCGTTGCCGCTCCAAGGAATTATCAGCACACATACATTTTTTTTTTAAATATTGTAAAACGTATAAAATAAACAAAGTTATCAATTCATAACGTCATTGAATTTAAAACGCTTCAAAGGAAGGAATTGAATAAAAAGATTGCTTTTTAAAATTACATTTGATTCTGCTATAACTACCAGACACGAAGAAATACCGCGCTTTTATTCCGTAGTCAGAAGGTATTATCGTAAAACGCATCTATCTAGGCAGGGTCCGTCATAATCTAATCCATTCATTCATTCATTCAGGGTTGACATTCATCATCATCATCAGCTCATTAAACGTCCCCACCGAGGGGCACGAGCCTACCCGTAAAGGGTGATTAGGCCTTAGTCGTCCACGCGGGCCCAGTGCGGATTGGACGACTTCACACACAACCTTCGAATCTCTTCGCAGGCGTGCATGAAGGTTTCCTCACGATGTTTTCCTTCACCGTAAGAGCGTCGGATAAAGTACATATATTTTCGAAAATTCGAAAATACATTGGTACGTGTCGGGTACCTCAGCCCTCCCGGTAGGAAGGTGACAGTCCACACCACTGAGCCACCGACGCTCCCACCGAGCCACCGACGCTCTTTTGACATCGCTCGGTTGACATTCATGTCGGTGGATATTTATTCATTTATAAGTACGAATGTATGCATAACAAATAATAAACACCTAGGAAAAGCAAAAATGCATGCTTACAAAATTGGACATACAGGGAAGTCAAACCCAGAACCCTAGCTAACTAACATGTCAGACACTATACACATGGGTCACCAAGCATTTTTACTTCCAATTGGAACTTACAAAATGGTTTCTAACCCAATACATCCAAGTGTTTACATCACACGCGATCGCATCGATGTCACGACAATTCGCCTTAAACTGAGAAGTCGTAAACCTTTTTCGTGTATTTTAAGTGGTTTAGCAAATAGGCTTCGACTACATAAACGTTACGAGTGTATCTCACGTTCGTATCAAAGAGTCACGTGGACGTTTGTAAAACGCCGGTGGTATAAATATTGAGATGTGTTTGTGCCTACACGTAATTCCGCAATGCTTAAAGACGAAAGTCTTTGAGCAATGCGTCCTACCCGTACTAACATACGCAGCTGAGACATGGACACTGACTGCGGGATTGTTTCACAAGTTCAAAGTCACTCAACGCGCAATGGAGCGAGCTATGCTTGGAGTCTCTCTTGGGGTTAGGTTCGGAAATGATTTAATCCGTAAGAGAACTAAAGTTACCGACATAGCCCGCCGGATCAGCAAGTTGAAGTGGCAGTGAGCTGGTCACGTATTTCGCAGAACCGATGGCCGTTGGAGCAGACGAGTTCTGATTTCTCGTAAAATAGGGGAAGTCACGTCTAGCCACTGCTAGACGTAGACTTCCTTTCTTCAACCTATCGCAGTCCACTGACTGCGATAGGTTGAAGAGAGAGAGACTGCTTGTAAAATCTTTGTTTTGTCATGATGTGATCAGGACTATGCTCATCTCCTGGTAAGTAATATGCCTGACCATGATAAAGTAGAGAAGGAAATTAACAAGTATACGAGTATGAGTTACTAAGTAGTGAATATTCATCGTTAACTCTCGATATTAAGTCGTCTGGATAAGTACCACCGCAGTGCCAGATCGTCTCGTGAAATACAAGTGTTATGCACTTCTGTGTTTTGGAAAAAAAGCCCTTGTGTAATTGCTGGTTCTAACATGTGTTGACAGCACAGATTTCCCAATACAGGAGATGGGGCAAGCCGCGTTTAAAGTGCGACAAATGTAAGCTCAACGAGCATACACTGGCTACCAGTTTACGCTCTGTGAGACGAGTTAAGACGCACGAATATTAGAAGAAATTACCGTTTTTTTTCCAAAATGCCATCCTGTGCAATTGTAACATGCCATCATCGCAATAAATCAGTAAATTTACCAAGAAATATAATAAATTTTCACAGGTAAGAACCGAAAAGAAATTGCGACACTGGGACTGCCTATAAACTTGGCGGCTTGTCCAGTCTAATGTATATTCTGATGTCTGTGGTTGACAGGGTCAGTGTTGAAATAACTTAATAATTACAATTTACAAGTTATTGGTATCCTGCAGTACTGTACGAGTATCTGTCGTAGGCAGACGTGTCACTTCATACCATCAAATACATGAAGAATTATAAATAGTAAGATTAGACCAACCTTGGAGTCAGTTTCTAAACCACCTTACAATCTCTTGTGTAAGTTGTGTAGTTAACTAAGAAAAAGGAAGATTACTTTTAAAACACTACAACTTTTGGTCACGTCATCATTATCATCATCAGCTCATTATACCCCACTGAGGGGCACGGGCCTACCCGTATATGGAGGCTTTAGTCGTCTACGCGGGCCCAGTGCGGATTGGCCGGCTTTGATAGTGCGGTAGTTTCAAAACACATTGGTACGTGGCAGAATTTGAACCTGCGCCCTCCCGATTGGAAGGCAACAGTCTTCACTATAGAGCCACTGACGCTCTATTGATACGTAAATGCGTCAATATTGTATTCCTGTCAATTATATTTTCTAACGCCCTACTAAGGTTGAATGTTACATCATCGTCCATCGTCACGTGTACTTCAACTTATTTTTTCTATAAAACTCGGCGTCGATAATCAGCGATAAAGCTGTAATGAACGACAAGCTTTGCAAGCTCGCATTGTGCCAGCTCAATGGGAAACATGACATAACCTCATTGCGATGCGTGACGTGTGGCGGTTGCAGCGGGATGCGTGCGCTTGCGCAGACGTGATGACATACTAGGGTTGTCACATAATTTTTTATTTGGGCGAACTTTTAACTATGTAAGACACGCTCGTTTCTCACCATGAATTCGAAATTCATGGTGAGTGAGGTCAATTCATAATTAGGAAATGCTTTTACAAATTAATCGAAAATATTCATTAATTTTTTTATTCAACTGCCCGTTATTTCGTAGAAACATGTATACATAATTATTCAGTTTTCTACTGCATATCTTTAATCTCAAAATGTGACTCAGTTTGGCTATCGTGTGTGTGAGTGGCGAGCACAAATTGTTCTTAGCCTGTCACATTACTGTTTAAGTTTTCTTTTCTTTCTATATGGCTCAAGCGTGAGATTTTGGTGTTCAGGAATTTTGTAACGATAAACACCACGCTAAGCCTCATTTGAAATAATCGTCAAGAGCGCAGTTGACTTCGGTCCTGTAAGATATATGATGTGAAATCATTACATTATAAAATATTAATAAAAATTCATAGGTACTCAATATAAGTATGTGTAATATTTATGTACATCGCTCATTATATCTCTTACTATTATTATTAATAGTATTTACCCTCAGAAAGACATGTGTCCCCTATTATAATACCGTATTTTTTTCATTGATAATTCAAAGTCAAAGACAGTAATTGCTTTTTCATTTGTTCGTCTAGAGATCTCAAAACGTTTATTTTACTTTAGAGTGACAGCCCTACAGTAACACAAGAGTGTCGTCGTCGTGGCCGAAATGAACGGTGTCGACCTTGCAACAAACGCCAGTGAAATATAGAGTGCTTTAATATGTTTCTAAAAGACCCGAATAATAGACCCGAAACAGGGAATGTTGAATTAGCTCAAAAAGAACACGCGTAGTAAATTATCCCTTAGTAATAAGGTGAGAATCTACACTGCGTGCATCAGGCCCATAATGACGTATGCCGGTGTGGTTTTCGCACACGCTGCGTCCAAACACGTCCATAGGCTACAAGTCATTCAGAACAAGTTCATGCGCAGGGCCACGGGAGCGCCGTGGTTCATACGCAACTTGAACCTTCATTTAGACTTAGGGCTGCCTACGATTTCGCAGTACCTAAAGTTGGCGTCCAAACGCTTCTTCGACTCGGCAATAGCGCATTCAAACCCGCTCATTGTCTCCTCTGCTGATTATTCTACAACAGCGGCTAATAATAATAATATTTCACCTCGCGCGCAGTAACGTCGGCGTCCACGGACGTGCTAGACGATCCGGACGATCCCACCACGGTCGCCGCCGCATCGGCGGCCGAAATAGCTAAATCACTAAAATTACACTCCACAAACCGACAACCGAGATTCCGCCATCGTCGCGTGTCCCTGTAGGTTCGCACAGTCCCTATTCGCGTAACCGGCATGTGCCGGGCCGCTTTTCTCCCCAAACATATGTTAGGCTACCAAGCCCCCCCCGCAACGCCCTAAGCCGAGGTTCGAGTCCCGTTCGGGGACGCCCTTAGGCTCGTTGTGTAAATTTTAAGGCTGAGAGCCATCTGCGCTCGCCACTTGCCCGGTGAAGCTGTAAAGGCCATCTGCGGCCAACAGCAGTAGTCAGTTCGAAAAAAAAAAAATCAAAAATAAAACTAAAACGCGCTCGAAACTTATCGCGGAAACAATAGAATATCTATTATTTTCTTGGATAGTTATCCCCGTGAGTCTTTGACCAGTATACCGATATTTAATTACATCTTAATACCACAAACTATAGTTCTGATTGTCTATATTTTAAATCCTCAACGTTTTTATAATGAAATAGTGTTAAAAGTGATGACTAGTATATTGACTTAGTACTTTTTTTACAATTATAGGTTCTCGTTTGACTCCGCCTTGCCTTGATACTCTCGTTTGAATTGCTCTTTCGGGAAACACAAACTCCGGTAGCGAGCTCCAAACCTTCGCAGCGCGAATACAGAATGAGGATTTAAAACGCTTCGTATGACACTGGGAAATCAACCGTGTACGTATGCTGTATTGCCGACTGTCGGGTAGTCCGATGTGAATATGGGCTTGGTGGAACAAGGTCATGCAGTTCCTGTGCACACTCCCCGAAGTGTATACGGTAGAAACCAAGAGACTTGCGACTCTACGGCGGTGTTCAAGGCTTTACCTTTCCACCAGAGAGTCATTTCCAATCTTTCTTTTGGCACGCCTCTCGATCGACTCTAGAGCTTTCAACTGATACTTGGCTGATCTGTCCCAAAGTTGAGAATATTATAGGATACGTGTCATGATAAACACTGTTACCCGTTCGCACTGCAAATTTTATCCCTAAGCCGCCTCTTACGTCATCCGCGGGAATACTAAAGTTGCCGAAGGCACAGACTGTTTTACAAGGGAAATATATCTTCTTTTCCAGATTCCTCTACAATACCCGGCGCGGAAAACCAACGTGCGGCGTCAACGAACTATTCCTGCGTCAACACCTTTCCCGTGCGCAGACGCAGTCCGCACCGGCCGTAGCCGCACGCCGCCCGACTCCGTGCACCGACTGAGACCCGGCGACATAGACGTGGTCGCAGCCATCGGGGACTCGCTCGTAGCCGGGAATGGGGCGCTTGAGGAATTCGCGCTGGGCGCTTTCGTTGAGTACAGAGGCGTGTCTTGGTGCGCAGGTGAGTTGTTAAAATCAGGTTTATATCACTACTGGGTGACAAAAGTTGTCGCGGCTATTATTACTTACTGACTGCAAAAAAGGAATTTCAGAAGGTCATGCAAGGCGTTAGTGCAAATCAGAGCGTGCCGCAATGTGCAGGTAGTTGCTGCTAAATCTTGTTTCAACTATTTTCGGGTGACAAAAGTAGTCGCGGCTATTCCTGACTTACATGTGACCGAAAAAAGCCGTTTGAGAAAGTCACGCTAGACGCTTATATGAAGAATCGGAGCCTATCGTAGTGTGCAGGTGACATGCTACTAAAATCTGGTTTAAACCGCTTTCCAGTGACAAAAGGGGGGAACCGCTTGAAGAATTTGAATACAGGAGCGTCTCGTGGTGCTGGAGAGTTGTAGGTAATATCGAGTATTTCATTTTAGAGGGACAGAAATGACCGCTTTTTGGTACTAGCTCTGACTTGGTGATTATGGTGATCTAGTCGCGATCACCATCGATATCCATGACGCTTTAAGAATCAGGACCTTTTTTATAATTGTTTGTTTATTTTGACAGACTGAATCTCTTTGTTCTTATTACGGGGCAGTCTTACTGGCATGGCTTGCCTGCATGTTGATTTCGGGTAAAATAATAAACACATAATTAATCAATTAGTCAGAAAGGCGAAGGTATTTCAACGAACTAAGGTCACTGATACCGTCATTAGCATAACCAAGCTGAAGTACGAAGTGTCAGGGAACGTAATCCGAAGAACTGATGGCTGTTGGTGTGAAAAGGTTGTATAAGACACTGTACCGACGGCCACCCACAAAATAGACAGAAGACCCGAGAAAGGTTGCTGGTTGCAGATATATATATAGCTTCCAACCGGTGGGATTGGAAGTCGTTGGGGGAGGCTTATGTTAAGCAGTGGACATCATGTGGCTCATACAATAATGATGATAGGTTAGTTATCGTCCCCTTAAAACTTTCAGGCGGCGATGGCACCTGGCGTGAGTTTCTGACTCTGCCAAACATACTTAAGGAGTTCAATCCGAACCTGCGCGGCTACTCGACGGGTACCGGCGAATGGTTGGCCAAGAACTCCCGGTTCAACGTGGCTTTCCCAGTGGCTTCAGACCAGGACGCCTTTAAACAAGCAAAGGTATATTCCATCATCACCATATGACGTCAATCAAAATCTAAATATACATCAAATAAAAGCATTGGCAAGCGTAGCGTAAGACGGCCTCCGACCCGATGGACCGACGACTTGCGAAAGGTCGCTGGTGGAGGACGGATGAGGGAAGCGGAAGACCGGGATATCTAGCGCAAAATGAGAGAGAACTATATCCAGCAGTTGACTGTGATAACTTGAAGAGAAAAAGTATACAATACACTCGTAGTAATTAAGGTCACTTTTTAAGCAAGTATTGCCTGTGCCCAGTGATTCCGCTTCAGTAAACAATATAGTAGGTAGAAACTTTTTACTTGGTCATCATCATCAGCTCGTTATACGTCCCCACCGAGGGGAACAAGTCTACCCTTGTAGGGTGTATAGGACTTAGTCGTCTATGCAGGCCCAGTGCGGATTGGCCGACTTCATGCACAATGTCTCCTCACGGTGTTTTCCTTTACTGTAAAAGCGTCGGATAAACGTACATATGATTTCGAAAATTCGAGAAGACATTAGTACGTGGCAGGATTAGAACTTGCACTCTCTACATCGGAGGGCAACAGTCCACACCAATGAGCCACAGTTCTCTAGTTATACTTATTGGGAATTAAACTAATAGATTTCTAATACAAGGTGTTCTCATCGGTCGACTGGGCGCACGATATAAAAGAACTTGACACCTTTACAACGGAATTTCCGATCGGTAATGCTACCGTTCAGTAGGTTACTGTTTATATCGATGTTGAGGATTGTTTATTTACTATATCACGCTTAAAATAGGTAAAAAAAACTTAAATAACCATCGTTTCTAGCAACAATGTCGATCGAATTGATGGCTACGTTAGACCAAATAAATAATATAAATAAGTAGATATCCAGCACGGGGCCCGCGTGGACGACTAAGGCCTATACACTCTTAACGAGTAGGCTCGTGTCCCTCGGTGTGGACGTTTAATGAACTGAGGATGATGAAATAATTATTCACTGACATTCACACAGCGCCATCTAGCCTGATAAACATACTCATATATATTTTTTTAAATACATACATCTTACACATAGAAATCACCCAGATCAATACAAACAGACATGTTCATGCACACAAATGTTTGTAATGCCCAGGGATCGAAACCAGGACCCTTGGTGTAGTAGCTGACGTCTCGACCATTAACATCACACCACCAGTATGCACTGGTTGATGGTTGAGAGGTTCCCTCGCAGACGATTTTGTACATAGTATTCCCCCACTTTCCTACTGACTATCATTGGAAGTTGCGAAAATCCTGCTCCGATCAAAGTCGATAGTCCTTTCGTGTTAAAATTCAAATTAAAAACCAACTGTGTGCCAACTCAGGTAATAAGTGTTCGTGTGCACTGTTAAGAAACATGAAAACTACGGCGTACAATTTTATCAGCTGTTTTCTAATAGATTGATGTAAATTCAGTACGTGAATAATGACTTTGTCAATTACTCATTTGTAGCAAAATTTGTAGGAACTGCATGCATTTAGTTTTTAAATGACAGATGGTCCCTGTCACATATTTAGTTATCATCATTAGCCTTTAACGTCTTAGGTTGAGAGCCTTTTGCCACGCCGTTTGCCCGATGAAGCAACAGCAACATTTATTTAGAAAAAGATATTGGAGTATTTCTTATATTATCTGTGCTATGGGGATTGGGCTGTTACCTTCGAAGGTGAATGCGGTTTGGTGGGTGTTAATAAATAAATAAAATAAATAAATATCCACTGACATTCACACAGCGTCATCTAGTTAAGCGTGAAGCCTGTATTATGGGTACTAAACAACGGTAAACATACTTATATATTTTTTTTTGTAAAAACATACATATTATACATAGAAAACAGCCAGACCATTACAAACATGAAACAAGAAATTTGAAAGTGACCATGAATGTGTTATTTGCAGGATGCTACGTACCCGATAGCCAATCTGAGTCACATTTTGAGATTAAAGATATGCAGTGGAAAACTGAATAATTACGTATACATGTTTCTAAGAAATTACGGGCAGTTAAATAAAAAAATGTATAAATATTTTTGAGTAATTTGAAAAAGCATTTTTCCTAATTGTGAAATCTCGAATTCATGGTGAGAAACGAGCGTGTCTTACATAGCTACATATAAATGCATTCGCCAAAACGGTGTGACATCCAAATGCCCGGAATGGTGCGCTAAATTTTTTAATGATCATTTTGAATAGATAAGTATTAATATTTATAAAGTAAAAAAATATATAATGGTAAGTAATTACAGGTAGCGTAGTACGCCCTCTAGCCCGATGGACCGACGACTTGCGAAAGGTCGTTGGTGGATGCTGGATGAGAAAAGCGAAGGACCGGGATATCTGGCGCAAAATGGGGGAGACCTATGTCTAGCAGTGGACTGCGATAGGTTGAATAGAAAGTAATTACACATGTGTGGTAATGAGGAGTCAGCTACTACCTTTAGGGTTTCGGCTTAGATCCGCGTTCATTCACCAATCATTGTAACCACAAACATTCCGTGGGCATGAACTTATCAGATTCCAATCTGGAGGTGGCATATTAAAATCCCGCAAAGTGCCAATGTCTTTTCGAAAAGTCAAATAATAATATGTACGTTTATCCGACGCATTAACGGTGAAGGAAAACATCGTGTGGAGTAGAGCACGCCTACGAAGTGATTCAAAGGTTGTGCGTGAATTCGACCAATCCGCACTAGGCCCGTGTGGACGACTAACCCTTAACGAGTAGACTCGTGCCTTTCTGTGGGAACGTTTAATGAGCTGATGATGATGCTGCAAAATTATATTTCATTGCTTTGTTTTTCTTTTCAGATTTTAGTAGCCCGCATGCGTGCCTCCCCGGACATCGATATCTCCAGGGACTGGAAGATGGTGACGATGTTCATGGGCGCTAATGATATATGCTCAGCTTCTTGCCTCTCCCCAGTGGCGTGGTCTCCCACAGCGCATGCAAGGAAGCTGGCCAAGGCTCTGGATATTTACAGGAAACCTGCCTAGGACCATTGTCAATTGGTGCAGTTTTAGGTGTGTATTTCTAATTTTACTAGCTTTTGCCTATGGTTTCGCTCGCGTTGAGAAGAATTATTTTTCATTTCTATTTTATCTCTTTAGGGGTGGAATTACCAAAATCCTTTCTGAAAAGACGCCTGCGTATAGTAGCTTTATGCATGAAATGTCATCAGCATGATGAATCTTAAAATTTAAGTTCCATGCAAACTTTCCCCTATTTTATCCCTTTGGGAGAACAATTAATCAAAGTCCTGCCTACGTCATACCATCTACCTGCATCCCAAATTTCAGCCCGATCCGTCCAGTGGTATGGGCTCTGCGTTGATAGGTCACTATGTCAGTCAATCACCTTTGCGTTATATATATTAGATTTAGGAAAACTATAGTCCGTTTAAATTCAGGTCGGTTTAGATTTTAGCACAGACCGTTCTACACAGCATGGCTTTGGCCCAAAGAGGATTGGTGGGAGAA
The DNA here is from genome assembly GCA_019425675.1 of Leucinodes orbonalis. Lineage (NCBI taxonomy): Eukaryota > Metazoa > Arthropoda > Insecta > Lepidoptera > Crambidae > Leucinodes > Leucinodes orbonalis. The sequence continues at coordinate 135,154 of PQWD01008743.1, forward strand.
AGTGTACCTGCTGATAAGGATGACAAATGATGCGATCTTGTAGACCTTCATTCTTTATTCTAGATGGCGATAAAGTACCTACTAGGTCACTTTTCACTGTTCTTACACATAGTCGCTTCCTTTTTTGTATAACCTAAATTTTCCTAAAAAGTCGTGAAAGCAATTTGGCAACAAACGTTAGGTCTCTTATACCCGGTAATTTTACTAGCTATAGTGCATACAGCGATGCGATGGAACCTACCTACCTATCGATCGTATCAACTGGCGAGAAAAACGGAATACCGTGATATCTGTCGCAAAATGGAGGAGACCTATGTTAGCAGTGGACTGCGATAGGTTGAAGAGAAGGACGAGAGTGCCCTCATCTGAACACAGAAGTGCACACACTCTTGTTTCACCTAAACGACTCAGTATCGGGTCTACCACGTAAAGTATGTATTTAAGTTCCGATCACTTTCATTTTATACTAGCTTTTGCCCGCGGCTGCTCGCGATTAATGTCGAGAAAACGGTACTTACATTTACCACTATACATATGATTTCCCTCCCTCCAACTTTAAAGGTTTCGGGTTCAATTTCAGATTTTTTTTTAGCAAAAAATATGTTATAGTGAGCTAACTTTAAAAGATAGACATATGTTGTCGCGGACTTTTTTGTAGACCTTTAAAAGGAGAACAATACTCTCATACATGACTTTTGTGAAACTTTAACCGTTTACTCAGCGTATGCAGCGGAAGCTCCAAGTATGAAAAAACCCCGATTTTTGAAACATTCTTCATTGCTGCTCCGCTTCTATTGCTTGTAGCGCGATGATATATAGCCTATATAGCCTTCCTCGATAAATAAGCTATCTAACACAGAATTTTTTCAAATCGAAACCAGTAGTTCCTGAGATTAGCGCGTTCAAACAAACAACACAACTCTTCAGCTTTAATATTAGTATAGATGTTTTGTTTTCATTTGTACTGTGTACCGATTTTTTACTTCTTTGTGAGGGACAGTTATCCCAGGTAGTTCTAGACCTCTTGTGCTCTACAAACCTGCTTCCTAGACCTCTTGTGTACTACAAACCTGCTTCTAGACCTCTTGTGTACTACAAACCTGTTTGCAGACGTGTCGGTGTCAGTGCGGGTGTCCCGTCCGCTGATGTGTCGGCTGATGCACCCGCTGTTCTGCACGTGCTTCCACCGAGGCGGCGGCGAGCTCGCCAGCCTCGTGCGCACCGCTCGACAGTACCAGAAGGCTGAGGCGCTGCTGGTGAGTACCATCGCCGCTCCATAGTCCATCGAGAAGATAAGGAGAAACCTAGAAGAAGAATGAGCCCAATTTCCTCTGGGGATAATTCTTCAGAAGGAGAAGAATTAGCCCAGGAGGAAACATGGAAGCTAGCCGTTACACCGAAGGGTCACACGGACGACCGCACGGCGGAAACGAAGGCGTAAGTGTGTTAGTTATGCCCAGAAGGGGGAGTAGTGACAAGAGACACCATACAGAGACAGAAATAACTTATAGGGAGTCAAGCAGTGCATGCGGTGATAGCGTAAAGCAGTGTACCGCGCGCACCTCCGCGATTCGGCCTGTATAACCGGAAGATTGAGTCAGGCCATGGGAGGTGGTGGGATAGTTCATCGATAGCATGGCGGAGACATTTGGGGCAGCTGGAAGCGCCCCACCCTGGCTCTACCATTTTTAAACAACAAAAAAATACCGGGGGAGGGTAGGGATAGGTTCACTGTTGCCCCACCCTGAGCCAGAGTCTGGCTACGCTCATGATCGATAGTTGGGTAAAAGCAATTGTTGCAATACTATAGAATGAATTTTGATACATTGGCGTCCATTCGAACTATTATTGAACTAATATTATGGAATGTTTTTACGGGAACCTAATACCATATAGATTTATATACCATATAAAATGTTAAGTCGTTGGCCCTGGCGTTTATTAGGATTTTTATTAGGATGGTAGTCGTTAATACCCAACAATCCTCATTTGGCCCACGTGGTGGTTCACAGCCCAACCTACCCATACCCAAACCCGTGCTATGTGGGAAGGCTTGGGAAACTGGGAAAAATCGCACAAAGTAACTTTCGATTTGCGGTCTCCCCGCGGGATTCGGACCCACAACGCTCAGTGCAATCGACCACGGAGACAGTTATATTTAAATTAAATTACAGGAATTTAATGACGACCCATTTGGTGTTGCGGTTGAGACGTCGACTGCAGCACCATGGGTTTCCGGGTTCGATCCCCGGGCGATACAAATATTTGAGTGCATGAACATGTCTGTTTGAAATGGTCTGGGTGTCTTCTATGTATAATATGTAAGTATTTACAAGAAAAATATGTATAAGTATGTTTATCCGTTGTTTAGTATTCATAATACATACCTCACGCTTAACTTGAGGCTTGATGGCGCTGTGTGAATGTCAGTGGATATTTATTTATTTATTATTAATGAAAGAGCCTTTATGTTGTAGGTGGAGAGTCCCGGTACAGCAGTCGGGCGGACTTCGCCGTGGTGCTGCAGCCGTTCATGCGGCTGTTCAACGGCGTGGCGCCGCGCCCGCCCTGTCCACCGTCATACACCAGTCTACATCACGCACGACTGCTTCCACTTCTCGCAGAAGGGACACGCGCTTGGTACGGAGAGATTGTTACTACATCTGTCTTATAGTTGAGAGGCTGTCACTATTCGTGGGTCGCAGAAGGGACACGTGCTTGGTAAGTATTCATTGACTGCCATACATGTCGTGCATCACGCACGACTGCTTCCACTTCTCGCAGAAGGGACACGCGCTTGTATGTGTGCATTGTTACCTACATCTGTCTTATAGTTGAGAGGCGTGACTATTCGTGGGTCGCAGAAGGGACACGCTCTTGGTAAGTATTCATTTGTCAAACACCAGTCGTAAATCACGCAGACTGCTTCCACTTCTCGCAGAAGATACATGCGCTTGTATGTGTGCATTGTTACCTACATTTTCCTTGAGTCGAGATGTTGTTACTGACCTAGGTGACGGTACACAATGACTGACAGCTGGGCCTGCTGAAATTACAATTTAGCCACTTCTGGCATAAATCAGTTCAACCGGAAACTGCTAACTTGGGTGGTAGATGGCCAAAAGCTAGGTTGGAGGATAAAAATAAGAAAATTTTGCCGCTGTTATTTGTTTTTTATTGTAACTAACATTTTACCTTCAGGCAAGAGGCCCTCACTGGCAAAACATGACCAAAGTTACGCTACGGAATGACTACTGCCAATTCATGTGGGTGTTTTTGTGTAAAAGTACGACTTCATTTCTGTTCTTGTTTATTCTTCGGCTCTTTTGTTAACTACCTGCCCCTTGAGCATCCTGACCCCGTACAATATATATATATATAATACACCATTACTTACTAAAATTGGTTCGGATTCAAATTTGGTCTCTCTTTGTCCCTTTAACCTATCGCAATCCACTGCTGGAGATAGGTATCTCTCATATTGCGCCAGATATTCTGGTCCTCCACTTTTCTCATCCAAACTCCATAAGCGACCTTTCGCAAATTGTTGGTCCCTCGGTCCGAACGTCCTACGCTTGCCGAAACGCGGTCTCCACTCCCGAACTCGTCTGCTCCAACGGCCGTCGGTTCTGCGACATACGTAACCAACCCACTGCCACTTCAACTTGCTGATCCGGCGGGCTTGTCAGTCACTTTAGTTCTCTTGCGGATAACATCATTTCTAATTATTGAGCTTGGTCTCTATGTATATGAAATACTCAATAATATCTGTTTTATTAACAGCGGCAAATCTTCTCTGGAACAACTTGCTTGAGCCGGTGGGCAGCAAATCGGAGAACAGCACCCCAGTTTTAATGTCATCATTCCGCTGCCCCACTCCTCAAGCACCATTCATATTCACCGCGAAGAACTCCAAAACATACCTCGAGACTGGTGTTCAAGAAGGTGCTCTCGATTCATGACCTTCGTTAAATAAGATTTCTAGTATCAATTAGTTACCAAAGGTACTTTTAAAACAGTTACCAGTGATAGCAGGAGATGAAAACTTTGAACTGACGTATATAAAGTCAACGGAAAGTGATACATATTTTATACAAACCACACAAAAAATGCTTATAAATTAGAAATAAAAAGGATAAGACATTTTGACTTGAATGCGGTTTCGTAATATCTAAAAGAATATCCGTTCTATTATAGATTCCTTTGTTTTGGCCCAACGACACTACAGCCTAAAGTGGTCGTTGTTTTGGCCTCAAAGGCCAGTATCATTTAAGGTTTAGCTTAAGAACCTTATCGATGAAATCTATGGCAAAGTAATCAAATAATTTGAACAAGGTATAGCAAAAAATAATTAGAATAAAGCCTAGTAATGTTCACTTTTCATTGGCTTTCTTCCAAATGTAGTCCAATTTAAGGTATGCGTAATACCTTCGAGCTACCTCTAGCCTCCAAGATGTGGAAATAGTCAATGTTTGGTTAAATATATAGTTTAAGGTAAGTGATATAGTATATTCAAAGCATGTTTAAATATATTGCAAATAAAATATTTTTTGTTTGTTTATTCATGTTTCATAAAATAATATAAAACTTCGTGTACTTAAAGTCATATTACAATGACTTACTGTTACTAACTTAACATGAAATGTCAAATTGTTAATGTTAACTCACCTGGTAAATAGTTAAAGCTATAAGCGCAATGCTAAATCATTTTTTCCTATGAATAAAAGAATTATAAATTGGTGATGTAGATAAATAATATTATTTAATTTAATTTAAAACCAATATCTCAATAAATAATTAAAAATCTATAAAAAAAATTAAAAAGTTTATGATATACGTGAAAAGTTTATTCGCCTCTATTTATATTATTGTGTTTGTAGTCTCGGTAGTTCATGTTTCATCAGACCGATCCTTTGAACCTTTGTGGGGATATAGGTCCAATACGTAGAGGCTATGTGAGTTTCAATGTTTTTTTTTTTCGATCTGACTTCTGCTGTTGGCTGCACATGACCTTTGCAGCTTCATTGGGCGATAAAATAATGAATTGTGATGTATGCACTCACACCTCGTTCTATTATTATCTACTGATAGATCCCGAGGGCTTATATATTTTTCACACTAGGCTGAGAGTAGTATTGCCAGGTGTCCCAATTTGCGCGGGACGTCCCGTTTTTCATGAGTCTGACGATGCGTCCCGATCGTGACGCTAAATGTCCCGACTAATAAAGAATTAATTTCATGTTTCATTAAAAATATACGTTTATGCTACGCAACTTCTACTAATTACATCACTGTCAAATTAAAAATGACACGTCATCAACGTCAAATCACATTGTTTATTGATACCTTTCCCGATCTGCAACCTCAATCCCGATTTTTGGCCTCGTGTCCCGATTTAAACAATTGGACCTGCAACACTAGCTGAGAGCCATCTGAGCTCGCCAATTGCCCGTGAAGCTATGACAGCCACCTGTAGCCAGATCCGAAAAACTGACGAGGACCTGTCGTCACAGGTGAAGGGCGCAGGGCAGTGTTAATTAGAACCTAAAGAAACTACATCCATTGGCAGGCGTGTCACTTTCCATTAGATGAACGAACTAATCGTCCCGTTCACTCAATACTACTATTCAACCTATTGCAGTCCACTGCTGGACATAGGCCTCCCCCATTTTGCGACAAATATCCCGCTCCTCCGCTTTTCTCATCCAGCCTCCACCAGCGACCTTTCGCAAGTCGTCGGTGGAGGCTGTATACGAGTATCATGAAATAATAGTAGGCATGGAGCCTACAATTTCATGATTACAAAGAATCTTAAAATCAGTAATGGATAGATTCTATTAAGATAAGCGTACTCCATGATGGAGTCTCAGTCCTAGACGCATCGTATATGATTAACATTAGCCAAACCGCAGAATTAATAATGTTACTATTTATTCTGAGGCCAAGACAAATAAATTTCCTTTTCTTATCGTAATTTTGTAGTCGCCAGTTTCGTTATAATTATAAACCTATTTAGTTGAGTACGAGGTAGAGGTTATTAATTACTTTTTGTATGACATTTTCTTATGATATTCCTACTTATTTTTAGTATATTGTGATCAATTCTGCGGAATGAATATTTAATATGTATGTTATTTGTGTTGTCAGTGCCATTTGTGAATTTGTTGTTAGGTATATACCAAATGACATTAGTTAAGTGAACGAATGTTGTTAAATAAATCAAATTAAATGTATATGTGCTTTGACTTTCATTTTTAAACCTTAACTGTGTGAGAGCCATGCTTTGATAAGATAGGGCTCGACCGAAGTAATACCACTCACCGAAACACCGGTTTTTTTTTCCGAACTACTACTGCTGTTGGCCGCAGATGACCTTTACAGCATCAAGGTAACATCTCTTAAAAGTGTTTTGTTACAGGTTCTTATCAAAAATAGATCACGCCTTAGTCTCGAAGGGGTAAGCAGAGATAATAGAACCACTTTGGGCGGTCCTTACATACTTCTCTAGCTTCTTTCACGTCCATCAATCTTTACATACACACACTTTTATTCGTCCTGCTTGGGACCCAGCCTTCTTTCTAACTAGTGACGAAAACAGTTCATAAGTCGTAGTATCCAGTATTTTCATTAAATCATTTTCTATCTGTATTAAAATAACGATTAGCCCGCTTTGCATGAATAAAGGTATTATTTATCCAACGACTTTATTATTAACAGCGCCGGATCTTCAATTTTTTTGGGTGGGCAAAAATTTAGAAATGCCGCCCCGCCCTCTTTTATTTATTTTTACCTTTATCATCCTATATTATTCACTAATTTATAATAGGTCCTCAAATTGATTGACATTTGGACAAAGCTGCAACTTTTTACGCAGCTGTGATCAGTTTCAGAGATATTACATCTCCTTGTCTTACTCCTCGGTGCCAATGATAAGCCAATGTAAGCTCTTCATGTACTCGCCTGACATAGTAGCGCTCTCGTAAAACATCTCAACAATTCGATATAGCAGTAGTCAAGTCAGGCACCGTTGGAGGGAATGAAACACAGCCAAGTCTCGATCGAATCGAAGGCTTTCTCATAGTCCACAAACGCCAAACATAATGGTCAGTTATACTCTCCGCTTTTCTGTATAACCTGCCACAGCGTATGTAATATGTAGTCTATGGTGCTGAAGCCTTTGAGGAACCCGGCTTGTTCGGAGAGCTGGAAATCGTCAAACATATGCGCGAGACGGATCATAATGACTCTGGAGAATAACTTGAAGATGTGGCACAATATCGTAATGGGTCGTTAATTCTTCAATAAGCTTTTAATATCTAAGATAACTCGTTAAAGATGTAAAAACGGCAAGATTAGTTTATTTTAGTCATTTTTATAATGTAACTAGCTTTTGCCGCGGCTTCGCCCGCGTTAAATTCGGGATGATAAAATATTCTGTTTTCGTTACCAGGAAAGTGGAGCCATCCACTTGGTAACAAAAACAGAATAACTTCAAACTGCTTCTTCTTTTTCTTATTTAAGGCTTTAAGGGTCGGTTTGCAAAAACTTCATTATGCAATATATTATTGTTCATGACAATAGCCATCATACTTGTTTGAGCTTTCTACCTTGTTAACTTTTTAAACTTCTAAAGAAAATTATGTATTCACATATATCACTATACATAGAAATCCCCCGCCCAGTTTAAAAGTTTTAGAGTCCATTTCCAAAAACGGATCCCCTCCCTCCCCCTCCCCAATTTAAAAGGTTCGGGTCATTTTGGGGATATATATACTATACATAGGCTTCCCCCACAACTTTAAAGGTTTGGGGTCTATTAAAAAACATATATACACCACTAATTACACATATATTTATATATATTATCAGTATTAAGGTTTTTGGGTAAAATTACTGAACAATATATATATATATATATTATATATATAATATATATACTACAAAAATTGCGGAATGTTCCATACAGACTTCCCACCCCCATTCGAGGGGAGTGAGGCGTGAAAACGGGACAAAAGTAGCCTGAAACCTATTCTAGGTTACCTACAATCAACATACCAAGTTTCAATAAAATCTATCTTAAAACTGCGAAAAATCGATATGATACTTCCTCCCTATTTGAAGGGTTTGGGGTGGATTTTTGAAAAAAAATATGACATATTCTTTCGTTTCTGACATATAGTCCGGATACCAAATTTCAGCGTCGTACTACAAAAATTGCGGAATGTTTCATTATAAACTTCCAACCCATTTAGGGAAGTGGGGGTGAAAACGGGACAAAAAGTAGCCTAAAACCTATTCTAGGTTACCTACTACCATACCAAGTTTCAATAAAATCTACCTTAAAACTGCGAAAAACCGAATATGACACTTCTCCCTATTTGAAGGGTTTGGGGGTCGATTTTTGAAAAAAAATATGCCATATTTTTTCGTTTCTGACAAACATCCGCATACCAAATTTCAGTGTCGTACTACCAAAATTGCAGGATGTTCCATACAACTTCAACCCCCATTTTAGGGAGTGGGGGGTGAAACGGGACAAAAAGTAGCCTAAAACCTATTCTAGGTTACCTACTATCAACATACCAAGTTTCAATAAAATCTACCTTAAAACTGCGAAAA
>PQWD01008744.1:0-25455 GCA_019425675.1 Leucinodes orbonalis
GAGGAATGCACCTACCATCACTACAATTGCTTTAAATTAACTAATGTTACTAACGTCTCGACTGTTTAAGCAGTGGAAACAACAGAATTTTGCGAGTCTCGGCTAATTAGATCTTAACGTAAAAGTTTTGTTACGGTCTAATGTATTTTTTTTTATCCTTTATAGGCAGACATTTGACCGCCATCTCACCTGATGGTAAGTGATGACGCGGCCGAAGATGGATCATGCTGCCTAGAAACAGCCTATTCACTCTTGCCTTGAAGACGGCCAGGTTGTAATGATCGGGAACACATAAGGAGGCAAAGAATTCCATTCCTTTGCGGTGCGCATTAGGAACGAGGCACCAAAGCGGGCTGTGCGGATGTGTGGAATGTCTACCACGTAAGGATGGAACGCTCGCCTCCGTCTTGTATCCCGATGGTGAAAAGGGCTGGTGGAATTAACGCGTGTAATTCCATCGCACACTCACCGAAATGTAGCCTGTAAAAAACCGACAGCCGTGCAACTCTACGACGATGCTCGAGGCTTTGCAGCTTAGCGTCAGTCAGATAGGTCGCCAATGAGCCGCTCAGCACGCCGCTCAATCGAGTCCAAAGCAGCCAGTTGGTATTTGGCTGATCCTCCCATAGGTGGCAGCAGTATTCCATACGACCGGACTTGGGCTGATATAATGCTAGAAGCTGTCCTGGGGTGAAATACCGCCTAACTTGAAGGATCCCAAGCTTTTCTGCTGCAGTCTTTGCTTTGGACTCGATATATTGCCGAAGTTGAGATTGGCAGTGAGATGAACACAAGAAGCTCAGGCTATCAGTCACTGCGACAGGTACATTCCGGAAAGTCGGAGCAAGCTCGAATTTGCTCCGTCGTTGTGGAGAACAGACACGCCTGTGTTTTGGTAGCGTTGAACGTCACCAGATTAGCATACCCCAAGAGGAGACTGCTTGAAGGGACGCATCCACACGGCTTACCATGGCCTCTCGACAAGACTGGGTTTCTTCCTTACTGGCCCTTGCATCCGATAATATCTATCCGTAACTGTGCTGTCGTCTGCATACCCAATGATACGGGCATAAGCAGATCATTTATGTGCAGCAAAATAGAGTTGCGGACAGGACCGATCCCTGAGGAACGCCGGCGTCAATAGTCTGGAGGTCAGAACAGTAGCCATCAATGACTACTCGTATTGACCGGTCACTCAGGAAATCCGATATCCAGGTGCAAAGGCCATCAGGAATACCAAACGAAGGAAGCTTGCTTATAAGGCTAGCGTGCCAAACTCTGTCAAAAGCCTTAGAGATATCGAGTGACACGGCAAGAGCTTCACCGTGTCTCTCGATGGCCTCACTCCATAAGTGTGTGGCATACACAAGAAGGTCCCAGTTGACCGGCCTCGGCGAAATCCGTATTGACGGTCACTGAGGAGATCGTTACCTTCCAGGTAAGCAGGAGTTTATTGTTAAGTGCACGCTCCATAGTCTTACAGAGTATGGAGGTGACTGAAATGGGTCGATAATTGACAGGGTCGGCTCGACTACCTTTTTTAGGCACAGGCTGCACGTTAGCAAGCTTCCACGACTTAGGCACAATTCCAGTCTCAAGTGAAAGGCGGTACAGGCGGGTTAACGGCGGGGACAACTCGGGCGCACAGGTACGCAGGACTATTGCTGGTATACCATCAGGCCCACTAGCCTTACTCACGTCTAAAGACCGCAGGATTTTTAAGATCTCTCTTTGGTGAATATGTACTTCTGCCATAGAGCAGTCAGCACGGGGCGAGATAGATGGAATTTTCCCTGCAGTAACTAGACGCGAGTTTTCCGCAAAAAGCGAAGCAAATAAATTTGCTTTCTCTTCAGCGGTGTGAGCGAGTGTACCATCCGGTTTCAGAAGAGGTGGCAGGGATGGCCGTGTGAAAGGATCTAGCGGGATAAGCGTATGAAAACTGCACTCGCGTCTGATGAAGGAATTTTACCTTTTTTTTATTGTTTTTATCTAAAATAGCACATACTTAATCTCACACCCCTCACCCTTTAGTAAGGGAATAATGGGATGACAACCCTTAACGAAAATTTTTTTTCTCATACCTATTTGAGATATCTTCATGAGATTGAAAACTACATGACTATAGATGAACTAATTATTATAGATTTTTTTAGAATTTTTGAATATTATAAACTGTAAAAATGGAAGTATTCTTTTGGGGTGGTTTTTATACCAACCCTTAAAGTGACACCTACCAAAAAAATATCTTATTGGTTAATTAATTAAGCTATTACATGTAAAATACAAAAGGGTCGGATTGGGAACACAGCTTAATAAAAATCTAACGAATATTTACTTGCATGCATACCTATATATTAATTTTACCAGAAACTATAAAAACACATGTGCATATCTTTATATGTGATTTATCATCTTAAATACGTTTTGCAATTATTCAGTGTCAACAAATGTGTCATCATCTCATCAGATTTCAGATCTTTACATCTTAATCAAATGTGTATACCTACAAATAAACTATAAATAATCACTGATGAATAATATTCGATTTGATGACATTCGACTGCACGAATTTTTAACATCGTGTTATAAACTCGATAAAATGTTATATCATATTACATAGCAAATAACATGTTGTGACCTGTTCATTTGGACGCGACACGTAAGCTGGGAGTCAATCACAAACGCGAAGTGAATGCACGATCATTATTTTTGTGCGATTCAGTTTTTTACTGTAACATTTGCAATCAGAAATAATGGAGAAAACAAGTAATGTCGTAATAATGATAAATGTTAATTGTAAAATGAGTCCAGAAACACAGGAAAGTTGAAACGCATCATTACAAATGAAGATTTAAATATATATCAACCTTATTGTAAAAATACTTTACATATTGGATCCGTGTTTTGCCATAAATGTAGACTGATAGTATATAGAGTCGCGCAACCGACTACATCCACTGGCTGTAGTGATAGCGTTGAAAATGACAGTAACGACAGTGATTCGATGATCCGGACTTTCAATGTTTTGTCGCAAGAATTCACGTCAAGAAGAATACGTAGAGTTTCAAATCAAAAGTTAAAACAACACGATCTATAACACGATGTTAAAAATTCGTGAGTCGAATGTCATCAAATCGAATATTATTCATCGGTGATTATTTATAGTTTATTTGTAGGTATACACATTTGATTAAGATGTAAAGATCTAAAATCTGATGAGTTGATGACACATTTGTTGACACTGAATAATTGTAAAAACGTATTTAAGATATAAATCTTATAAAGATACTGCACATGTGTTTTATAGTTCTGGTAAAATTAATATATAGGTATGCATGCAAGTAAATATTCGTAATAGATTTTATTAGGCTGTGTTCCACCAATCCGACCCTTTTGTAACTTTTACATGTAATAGCTAATTAATTAACCAATAAGATATATTTTTTGGTAGGTGTCACTTTAAGGGTATAAAAAACCACCCCCAAAGAATATACTTCCCATTTTTTACAGTTTATAATATTCCAAAAATTCTAAAAAAATCTAATAATTAGTTCATCGATAGTCATGTATGTTTTCAATCTCATGAAATATCTCAAATAGTACTGAGAAAAAAAAAATTTCGTTGAGGTTGTCATCCCATTATTCCCTTACTAAAGGGGTGAGGGGTGTGAGATTAAGTGTGTGGCTATTTTAGATAAAAAAACAATAAAAAAAGGTAAAAATCCTTCATCAGACGCGAGTGCAGTTTTCATACGCTTATCCCGCTAGGTCCTTTGATTCAACCACTTTTGCTAAAGACCAAAACGCCTTACCCTGTGGGGTAGGAGGCTAGTTTGGCACCAACCTGGCTGATGTGGTCAAATCGAGCCCTGCGTAACGTTCTTTTGCAAATTTTAGCGGCTAGGTTAAAGGCTTTTTTCTTTTCCAGTGTATCCGGAGATTAACGTGCTCGAGCTTCAGCCCAAGCTGAGTATGCTGACTGTTTAAGTGCCTCAGCACGATAACAGTCAGCCCCGAACCACGGACGAGCTTTGTCATTCATCGCCACGTCAGAATATGGTATATAAAATTCCATACCCTGGCGAATAACCGCGGAAATGGCTTCTGCACAACTCGACGGGTCACTAGAAGAAAAGCAGACCTCACGCCAAGGATATGATGCAAAAAAGTGACATATATATAGATATATATAGAGTAAAAAAGTGACATATACATATATATAGAGTCAATAATGAAGTAATGAAGACAGCGAAAATGTTACCGCTACCTTTGCCTCATCGACACCTTTAAAGCAACCTTTGCCTGCCTTTTAGTTGTAGAAAGGAGTACCTACGCTCTTTCGTAAAGGTTTAAAATTAAATTGAAGTAAAACTTGGTATAAAAAGAATGTTTGGTCAAACTTTGGTTTGCTTTTTTGCACATAGCTCACTCTCACTCATTCAAATCAACTGGAAAGTATACTAATGAAGTTGAATAATCTAAATCAATCATAAAGTATTCTCAATATAAACAGCAAATAAAACAGTAGTAGCTAGTAACGTGACACACAAAACTTATCGTTATCAACGGTCAACATAATTTGGAAAGAATTTCGCACCCGACACAGCTCATCCAAACAAACAATAGACTCGTCGATAGACGTCAACAAGCAAACGGATCTCGGCGAAACCGTCAAAGGGGTTGCTTTGAATAACAAAGCCAACTCGGTAGCGGACTTGTAAAAACTCCTTTTGCATCTCAACGTAAATATTTATCCTGGACACCGAAAAGAAGCGTGACGGAGCGCACAATACGCGCCCAGTTGGCTTTCACTTTCAATTTTTTTCCACTATTTTAGGAAACCCTTCCATAAACGCTACTGTTGGCGATACTCATTTGCATAACACTGGACAAAACAATAAAACACGCGTTTATTTGAACGCGAAAAGTGAAAACGAGGTTCAAGGTGGAGCGATATGGCCAGTCTAAGTTTCGATTTCAGTTACTCACCACGTTAGTAACTGCGGATAAGCAATTAAATGATATTAAATTAAGTGAAAGTTATAGTGCCTTATGTTCAGCTACAGCTAACATTAATAACAGAGTTTATTAAAATAATATAACGTTATTTCGTTGCAATTTTCTCTGTCGACTTTCATGACTTTAGTGAGCAATCAACCAACAATGGGACTACCAATATTAAAATAATTAAATATGTAAGTAAAGTTTTTTTTACTACTGAGAAATCTATCATTTTATGTGGTAACAGCCAGATTAGAATAAAATTGTCACTACCCTTACTATTCCCGCGAAAGGCATATGAGGGAGATTATGGATAAAACATTTAGCAGAGAACGGGTATACGTTCTCTCATTACACTTTACCTTTCATAGATACTGCTATCTAAGCCAACCGGGCCGATAAGCTGGAGATATTTCATAACGCTTCACTATCGTAAAGTGGGTCCACGTCCAGCATTAGGCTAAGGTAAAAGTAGGCACAAAAGTAAACCGATTACTAATTAATTAACAATATTAATAGTGTGAACTTATTTGGCTACTGAAATCAGCTGATCGACCGTTATAATTCGATCTCATTTACGACTCTATAACACTTCACAAATTAGTCAAATGTTAACTCCGACAGAATTGCCTGTGGGTGCAATAAACGCTCAACGATCATCCGAATACAATTCAAAACTCAACTGAATTATTAAATTTGACTGTAAGTCAGTAAAGAATAACGTTTAAATTTAAAAACAGAGTTATCAGTTCTTTGCGCTGTTCTACCGCTAGCCACAAAAGTAGTGAGGATCTGTTAATAAGCTGAACACACATTGTGTGTTTGCACATATAGTTACATCATTTTGAGCCGGCTTACGAACTCATATTCCAATATTTAGTGTGTATGGGACTTTAGGACTGATATTTGTTGTCTAATATTAGACGTTGTTCGTAGTTTTGAACTAGTTGGCGGTATGCTTGTTGAAATACTGCCCAGTTACGTGAAGGTGTCAAATACTCAGAGATCAAATAATGACAAATTTTTAAAAACTATTTTACAAACCATTAGTAAACTCTTAAACCAAAAAATATTTTGTAGGGTATCTTGCAAAAATTGATGGAAATCACAACATAGACAGAATCAATACTCCTCAAGTCAGATTACCATAGACCTGTCGGATTTCAATCTAGTAAAACCATTGAATAAAACTTATTACTGGCTAGTGGCAAACCACTGACATTTCAACGCGTTTAGAGATTTTTTATTTATCCGCATTGCCCACCAAAGTTTGGTTAAATTCTGGCACTTGATAATATGTTAATTAGACGCAATTAAAACTAGCAACGGAATTAGGTCAATGTTCACTATAATCTGGGCCATAAAGCCTGTTTCCACGTCAGCTGTCGAGTCAAATAATAGATGCGGTTTGGTTTATTGAGCCTCATATACTCGGTGGATGCCAACGGTTATTCTGTTAGTCGATTTTGAAACACAAACGAGACAAGACACTATTGAAATTAAATAAATATGCTAAGTGATATTGAGAGCCTTTAATATTTTGAATATTATATTGAAGTTTCGTAAGAATACAGTGAGAAATACTTGAACTTACAAGCGCAATTAGGTAACTTACTTAAAAGTGTTGTGATGTGTAACCTGAAAAGGTAAATATATGGAATTATATTCATTCAATATTTCGTAGTGAAGGTAAGGACCCTAATTCTGCGATTTCTTCTGAAATAAATAAATTTAAACATGGTTGCTCACATCTTAAGTACAATATCAAAATATGTTATTTCAAATAGAGCTTTTACAGATAATTTTGAATCGTCGTTACATATTCATGACTTTTTTTGTCTTTCTTTGCTTTTAAAAGCAGAAGTCTTCACCAAAAAGAAGCGGCAAAAAACTCGGTCACTCTTCTAAACAAAAAACCGTTGCTCAATCACATTCAAATTCTTTTAAGTATTTGGGTAGGTATAATTAGATATTAATAGCACCACAATGAATATTTTATTCGAACAAGAACGAACGATGTCTGGTAAGTTAAAACATCTAACACATATCTTTAAAGAAAATTTTTGCATCTAACTTGAGCTAACATTGTTGGGAAAGTTACACCGGTGTTCTCGGACAGAACATTTCTCTTCGCTAAATGATGCGCTTAAGTGCAATACCGTGTAGCAGATGCAGTCGCTGCAACTTTGTATTCATTTAGTGTTCTAACTGTTAGGTACTACATACATGTTTTGTGGCGCAAGTAAATAAGATACTGTAGGTTATAAACTGATTCCTGATTAAAGGTGTAGTTAGATATATATAGGCATTATGGGAGAATTTCTGCATACCTATATAGTATCATTTAGAAATACACCTCAGAATCCATTCTTAGTTTACTCTGTAATCCATTAGTTTCTTACGAGTATTAAGTAGGTACATAAAAATATATAAAAAATTTATGTAAAATTAACAAATACATTTTAATATATAATAGTAAAAAAGGAGGATTGATGTCGTATAAATAGAGTCATGTACTTAGAAGTGCTAGAAGTGAAAATGAGAAACTGTAAATTTAATCTTAAATAGACTCAAGGTTGCTCAGCATGTTATGGAGAGGGCTATGTTATATAAAATAACAAGGATAACCGTCGAAACTAGGGTAACCTACATAGCCCACAGAATGAGCAAGTTGAAGTGGCATTGGGCAGGACACATAGTGCGTAGAACCGATGGCCACTGGGGCGAAAAGGTTATCGAGTGGCGTCCAGTAACGGAAAACGAAGCTAAGGCTAACCAACCAGATGGACGGATGACCGTAAATGTGACGGTTAGCAGATGGATGTCAACTTCTACTGATCGGTCCGCGTGGAAATCATTAGGGCAGGCCTTCATTCAGCAGTGGACATATTAGGCTGTAATGACGATGATACTGTAAATGTATGGTATAGAGTCACATTATTTTCAATTTATTTCTTCTGTGCTCAATTCCGCCAACGTGGAACAATCCTGACGAACGTTTCAATATGTACGGCATTGACGACTTAGGTTCCTGCTCACGATTTTCATTATAATGTAAGAAGGGAGTTCATAACCTCAAGTATGACCATTATTCGACGACCCGTATTGTGTGATGATTGGACGTCGGCTAATTTACGTTCCGGTTCAATCCCCGAGCAGTACAATAATTTGTGTGCATGAGCATGTCTGTTTGTACTGGTCTCGGTGTTTCTATGTATAATATGTATTTATTCACAAGAAAGTATGTTTATCTGATGTTAAGAATCCATATTATAGGTTAATGCTCACTTAGGGGCAAGATGGCGATGCCAATGTTATTGAATATTCATTATAAGCAGTTTCGGATTATCATGGTCTGTCAGAATCCATAAAAGAATAATGGACCATTTACTTCATTCACGAACATACCAATATAGAAGTTATTTAAACAATCAAAATAAGTAATGATCTGAATGATCAAGCTTTCATCTGTGAGACTTCAACCAAAATACAAAGTTAGGAACACGACTGCTTTAGTACGTGTGGGTCCAAACAGCAATGTTTTTTTTATATTATAAAGGGACGGGAACGGTCAATTCGCTCACTTGATGGTATGTGAGCGAATCAGGCACCAGTCTTTCACAATGTGACTCCCGTTTACAACACCTCGTCTTAAGATATTATGTAATCATGCATTGTGATGATAAATAAATAAATTAATATTATTATACATTTGTAATAGTGATGCGCCTGACTATAACATAGTATTAAAGAAGAATTGAAACAGTCACTGTATTCTCTGATTATTCCACGCCAATACCGCCCTGCGCCCATCACCCGTGACGACGGGTTTTCATGAGTTTTTTCAATAATTAATATGTAGAGCGTCGGTGGCTCATTTCGGTGGTCTCTAATCTGGAGAGTGCAGGTTAAAATCGCACCACGTACCAATGTCATTTCGAAATTTCTAACGTATAGATATGTACGTTTTCCGAACTCTTACGGTGAAGGAAACATCGTGGGAACCTGCGCACGTCTTCGAAAAAATTCAGTGGTTGTGCGTGAAGTCGGCCAATCCGCACTGGCCCCGCGTGGATAACTAAAGCCTATAGGTACACCCTTTGCGGGTAGACTCATGGCCTTCAGTGGGGAAATATAATGAGCTAATGATGATGATGTATTTCGTAAACATACGTTGCATACAAAGTCCCATGTTAACTTAATAATTATACATAACCTGCCTAAACTCTCAATAAAACTCAAATATTTTCAAAACATGCATCACTGACAGAGCGATTGTTATTTGAAATATAAAAAATATAGAAACAAATAATTAATATTTTTAGTTAGAGGTTCCTATTTTTGAACTATTAATGTGGAAAACATAAAGAAACGTAATACAATTTAGAAATGTGATTTTATTCTTCCTATCCTATATTAATATATATGTAGAAAATTATATAACTTACATTAAAACTTAATATGTTCTGTAAAAATATTTTAAGTTTCCACCTAAAATTTCGATCAAACAGTTGGTTGTTTTCCGACCAGGTTTTGTATGCATGCGAACGCGTGTTTCGCGGCACGACCGGTGTCAATTTTCACAGTTTTCGATGAAAATCTACTCAACACAGTAATGCAAGTTAAACATTATAAAAAATATTTAGAAAAGAAGTCAGATTTTGTACAAAACGTTATCTTAATTGCCTATATAAATCTTACAAAACGGGCTTCCACGAAATGTCTCTATCGAGGAATACCTACCTATATGATCAAGTAATACACTCATGTAGGTAACAAATTCAGTGGTACAAACACATTACTGAATAACTTGCCTATATAGTTGGTGTGTAATATAAAAACTTAGGTACCAGATATATAAATACTAAACTTATCTTTTAAATAATGGTTTAAGCACCTCACAGTAAAAAAAGTTAACCAAAATGTATGCCCATTATACTCTTAACTCATGACATCAACGAAATCTATCCCCATAAAACTTTCTAAATATAGTGCTTCCCAAGTTTTACATGTAAAAATAATATTTTATCAGCCACTCCGGGTCGGATGTTCGGACGTATCTTATTTTTAATCTGAAGGGATATTTTTAAGTCGATAAATTTGGATGTCAGAGCACATGTGTAGGTAAGATAAGGGCTGGATACCCCGCCTCCCGCGTAAGCCGTCGTAAAATATTATCATGGCCGAGACATTTATAGCCGACTTGAGATAGGTACCAGGGAAATGCCTACATAAGGCAAGCTTGCCAGTGTTCGCTTGTGTGCGTTAGCTTGTCCTCGAGAAATACTATGGTCTAGTGAATTTTAACAGTAATTACAATAAATTAATTTCAATAACGGAAAACTAAAACCTAATGATTCGTTTCTGTGCACTTTTATTCTTACACAATCAAAGCTCATATCATTTGAGTGAAATTCCACGTAAGAAAATTAATATAAGTACCTACCTACAGTTCGTCATATTGTTGTATTGATAGGTATTGTTCATTATAAATCGCTTGTGAGTTCAAATCGTTAAACATGAACCTGATAGTGAAAAATATGTTGTTATTGTTTAATTTTTATACTCATAGATATTGCAGTAATTTGATAACCATCAGAATTCTATAGGTATTGTGTGATTGAGGTGCTTCACAGATAACATAAAATCAACTGTCATGCTCAAGTCGTCCTTCACGTAGGTATAGGTAGCTCTGGATAACAAATATCTAAATTGACTATTGAAGGCGTCGGATATTATGAGTAGGTAGATGAAATTTGATCCACATGTATTATGACTTCAGCACATTTCTAGCTTAACTAAATAATAATAATAAATATCGTTTATTACTCAATAAGGTTTACAACCTTGTGGTGAGACAGCTCCTGTAAGTAATTGTATACTTATGTCGGAGTGTCTCACTCTGGCCTTAGTGCAAGGTACATCATTGAGGTCTAAGGTATGCGCAGTGTGTCCGGTGAGTATCTCTTCAAGAAAGCACCAACTAAGAATCATTCATACCTATCTGAGCACACTGTGCATATAACACTTTGTATTTATAAATCATGTTCGATATAAATATAATTGTCGTATCATAAGACCTAATGAGAACATAATATATAATAATTTAATTAATTTAAAAACTACACTGTCACAGTACCTTTTCTTGTTCGCTTAATATCAAATTTATTCATTTATTTTAACTCAGGTATCCACAGAAACAAAGACTAATTAACCCAAACGTCACTCCAACTCTACAAAAATAAGCAAACTACAGTTACCAGTACCTAGGTGCCTGCCTAAAACAATAACAGAAACGTGCTTCTATTCATATGTTCTATTTAAGTTCTAGTCATGACATGTTAAATTTCTCACTGAGATTAGCTAGCTTATCTTGATTTATATATAAGTGACGACAAAGTCAAATGATTGCGACCTTTCGCCGGCCCATTATGTCGTGGTAACAATAGTTCTGAATCTGTTTCGATCAATCGATCTCCGCCGCGCCTGCGGGAGCATTCACAGCTACGCCATCATTGGCATCGTAAAACGTCACTAATGTCCCGTACATCGCTTGCTCTATATCTTTATTAACAATTCAGCCATAGATACCTCCGAGCCATTCAAAAGTTTTATGCCTAAGTTACGACGCCCTTACAACTTTCCTTTTATCCCCAACTATTTTTCTGAAAACACTGTTTTCTTTATAAAATTTTATACGCCATATTTTTGTTAAGTGACTCCATAGGTGTATTACAATGTTGCTAATAACAAAGGATATAAAAAATATAAAGTGCGGACATAATTCTCGCTCTAAAGGCGGTAGATATAAATCATGGCTTCTTTTTGCGTCACACTTAAAAAGGTTTTCATACTTTATGAATTTCATATGCACGCGCGAGTTTAAATGTGAATACGAGGATTAGCAACATTGTATCTAAATTCTCAAAAAAAAAGAACATTCAAAGTTGAAGTTCGCACATGAGTAATATGCCTTATGTGCGTTAGGTGTGTCTGCAGAAAAAAAAATTGAAAGGTTTAATGGATCGAGACGCAGGGGCCGGGTGTAAGAAGATTTATCTTTTCCAATATGGAGCCGGGTGTGGGAATGGCTGCTTGGCTCATTTAAAAAGCTCCGACTGTCTTGTTCAAGTGGATTTTAATTTATGAAGATACGGTCTGATTTTAGTAATCATAGTAGGTATGAGCCATCTCGGGGTAGGGCAGGTACCTACGTTCATTGAACTTAATCATCATTTTCGAACGATTTAATGGAAGTTAGTACAACCGCCATATATTATATCATTCTAAGTACAGTAACATAGCTTATTACAGAATATAAGCAAGAACTGAGTTTAATGGATAGTAGCAATTTCTGCGTAACTTACTAAGTAGATTCCTAGCGTTACTGGCTAATGAAAATGTATCCTGCGAGTATTAACCTTTAATGAAAATTTATAAAATAAGCATCTAATCCGGAATAGTTTGAAATATACCCTACTTTGATGATTTATTTTTATTTAATTATAATAGGTATATGAATTTATAATGTTATATTATTTTATAATCCATCGAATCCATCCGCACTCACGCAAATCCGAAAAATCCCCAGAGATGGCCACTAAAGACGTACTTAATACCGTTTAAAAAACAACTAATAAACCATTATGGTCGCCAACTAGCCCAAAACTGTTCCATCGTTGAGCTTAAACGCGAAATCGTCGTGTCGCAACCGTTACACCGCGATTGCCGCCATAAACTCATTAAGCCACATAACCGGCCAATCGAGCTTTCCAATCATGAAATTAAAATTACGTCCCCTTTACTGCTCGCCGTTACGACCTGCGAAAAAAGGGGGCATAAATAAAAAAGGGAGTATAAATAACACACCTTCGAAGCTGCACGCGAGGCACAAGGAATACAGTCGTAAATAACCGGCTTATGACCGCGATCGATACCATTCATTAAGCGAGAATGTTGCTAAGTTTCGGCGCTCGACCATTCGCGGTATTGTACGGCGCGTAATTATAAATCGAACGGGTATTTACGTGTGCTCTTTGATATTTTAACTGTGTGCTCATCTTGAAATAATTTATGAAAAATAACTCGCCTTACGTATAGTATAGGTACATATTTGTGTGCACCTTATACATAGATGTTCTATCTAGGTAGGTAGGTATATTTATTATAATGAACACTAACAATTAGGTACATATTCATTGTAATATTTCCGTAGACTTAAAGTATAACCTACCCACTTACATTAATAAGATCATTACCGGACTTCATAACTCTTAAAATATTATCTTACTCTTTGTTCAACTTTAATCACAGTATAACGCTTAATTGTTGTACAATAACCACCATAATTATACCAGCAAAAAATTACTAACATTTTTCACGGGTTCGTGGCACTAAGTACGCTACGTCAATCGAAATATCAGCCTTTACATGTAGTACATATTATAATAAGCAATATTGACAGAGAAGTATCTATACATAAACATTTACACGAAAGGCAGATGTGGACGCCAAGCCGGCCCGGGCGGATCGATAGAGCTACCAGTCCGCTCCTGCCGACTACCTGCTCCACGGAATATAAATTACTACCTTTTATATACCTATAGATACTTAATATCCTAGCTGAAACAAAGGCTGAAGTCGAAGAAATGCGTGAACTTATTTAATAATATTTATTATACAGGGCTTGGTGTAATCGACTATAAAAATTACATATAATCATAGGCCTATTTGAAGAATAAATCGTTGTCTGAGAATCAATTTAGAAGAAATATTTTGGGAATTAAGTTAAAAATGATAAATTTTGTTCTATATTAAATATCAAACAGTTATATGTACACAACGAAATAAACCGATTATTTATTAAATTGAATAACGAAACTCTGTGTATTGAGGATGGATGTACGCCACTATTATGAAATCTTCGTAAACTTATGAATTCTTAGTTGTTGATAATGAAAATAAATTGTTATTTTTATTTTCACAATAATACACAAAAAGTTTATTTAGCGTTTTCAGTAGTAAACCTGCTTCTTATCGCTGTTACTAAAAGGAAACTTCAAAATTAATTTAATTATTCGAAATTGCATCCGTTACGAATGCCGAAAAATAAATGCAAACAAAGGTCGTTGCCCGACGGCCTTTGCAATTGTACCAATTAAACTGGAGTCGAAAGTGAAACGCGTCACTGGACCGTATTCGAGTTTTTTTCCCAACAGATTTACATATTTATTGGGGCACATTTTACGACGACTCCGGAAAAAAAAGCCCCGCTCGTTTAATGGACAAAAAGGGTGGCATGTATATTTATTCTGTCGCATCCTTTTTTACGTGCAAAAGGACGTGGATGTTTTTTCGGCACCGTCATGCCACATTTGGCGACGCACTTTGCATAAAAATATAGGATCGTAAACTCTATGCTGTTCCACGGAATCGGGACGCATGTGTACGAAAATATTGGATACAGAAATAGGGTTTTATGGTGAAAGATACGACCTGCAGATTGAGATATGAAAGCGATCGCATAGGTATCAGATATTAATGTTGGTAAACATCTGCTGCCTTTCACCTGGTTTGGTTTTAGATTATTCATATAGTCTTTTTTACCATACTACCTAAGGCCCTGCGATCTAGCAAGAAGTCATATCTTATTCTGTTAGATAAATTGTTTGATATTGTGTTTAATATATACAACTTTCACATTTCATTATATCTTATAGAAACAAACTTGCTGTTCCAGACTTAAGAGTACATAAAGTATGTAAATCTTTTGTAGGAAGATGTATAAAGTTTTTCAATAAAGTAAATATTGTCGAGTTCCCTTTACACATGTTTAAAGCTAGAATAAAATTCATTATTGTGCTTTACTTTGGTATTTTAAATGTATTTTTTATTGTATTTTTTGTATTATTTTTGACGTTCATAAGTGCTTTTTGTAAGCCTTATCTAAATAAATGAATTTTGACTTTGACTTAATAATATGAATGTTCAGACGTGTGTTTTATATATGAAAACCTTCTTCAATATTTCAGCAACGACCTTATTGACAATCTTTAAAATGCATCACATATTAAATATAATCATCGTTATGTACCTGTAGAGTAACGGCCTATTTAAATCGCAACCTACTCGAATCGAGAATAAATTGAGTAAGTATCTGCTCGTATTGATTGGTTAATACTAACAAAAGTAACTAATAGAGCCTGAGCCTTACTAAGAAAGTGCTTTTATTTTCTCGAAATTATTCTAATTAGATACCTTTATATAGGTACCTTAATGATCTATTAATTCAGTAAGTTCAACTCTGTAGGATTAGACAATTATGATCATATCATCGAAACCTTACACGGCGTAATTATTCACATTAAAATAAGTAGCAAAGGTAGAAGTAGAAACAAAGCTTTCATTTTCCTAACGCCAAAAAACGTCATGGACCCAAATTGATATAAATAAAACACCACAAAGCTCGTCAGCATTAAAGTCATCCAAGCATAAATTAATTTAAATGGAACCAGTTCGAAAGGAAACTCTATATCCGTGGCTCCTTAGGCACGTTACCCACGAACCCCTGTGTAAATTACGCAGAGCCTTCATAAATTACCCACGTAAGTTACCATCAGCGTTTTAATATGTTGCCATAGGTATGCTCTCGCCCTATATTGTTTTAGGCTTGATATTAAAAATGTTCAGCCGTATTTTATAACAAAGGATATATCGATTTTCATCTGTTATTTATGCTTACTCTCGCTGCGACGGGTTAGATTTTATGTTTTGTAACATGGGTGGGCTGAAACATACAAGAGACATTGTTTTAATCTCTTTGTTACATAAATTAAAATTTTTCATTAACAAATTTCGCAATGGTGCTGTTTAATTTATTTGAGGTACTTTATTAGGTGTGGTTATAAAGTATTTTCATTTTATAAAGCGCTTAACGTTGTGTATTTTAAGTGGTCTTATTTATGTATTAAATTTGACACTAATTTACAACATGAAATTCTGAGCTGTTTCGCAATGAGTGTGTCATTATTTCATAAATGATATTTATGTTTTGATTGATTGATATTAAACTTATCGGTATTTTTCCCATGAGCCTAGTGAAACTACTTACTACCTGCCAATACCTACTGAATAACAACTTCGACGCTCATACGACGTCTTTTCTTTTCCCACTTTAATTTTTATTTTATTTTATGCTCATATTTATTCACTGGGTTTGTATCTATTTTTTCAAAATATTTATATACCCCATGAATAGTTTCATGTAGATGTACTTAACAACGTGACATTCCCCACCAGTTTGCAATGGGTAAGTACAAATATTTTTCATAGGTTCAGCAGCCTTGGCTAAGATCCTACTCTGATATTCGGACCGTCTAAACAATCAACACAGCGACAAAACTCAGGAATGCACCCAGTAAATCATGCCAAGGGCACTAAAGAACTCTTAAGTGCATATACCACGGTGTCCATACTTAGTCAAATATGTTGGACTTCTCATAAATAAACGGTAGAACTTATAATCTAAACACAGAACTCCTTAGGTCCCTCGGGACGATTTCTGATCGCTAACAACGACAATACGGTGATGGTACTAAAGGAATGTGCCCAGTAAACGATGTCAAGCGCAAGAACTCCTTGGTGCTTCTACTACGGTATCCACACGTTTTAAACTGAATTTAAAAAGGAGGTTCTTTATTTTACCTGTTAGTAGGTATGTATGTTTGTCCGCGATTATCTCGCGTTTGGCTGAAGCAATTTTGATGCGGTTTTCAGAAACGTATTTGTTACATTCAGGAGATTTTTTTAGTATTTTAATTTTATCATAATATATATTAAAAACTCATCTTAAAACTCAACCTTAAATACTGAATTCAACCTCTGGTTACCTAATTTAAAGACTAAACACGGAACCCTTGCTAACCTTAAGGATCACGATAATCTGTGTCCACTAACATCGGCGGTGACGACACTCCAGGTATGCACCCAGTAAATCATGCCAAGGGCACTAAAGAACTCTTTAGTACTCCTACCACGGTGTCCACACGATTTAAAATATTTAAGACTTCAGTGAAGTCTTCTTCACTCACAGTATAACTATTCGTACTAAATGCACTGAAATTAACCTCTGTTTGATGACTGAAATACTTAATACGGAAACCTTTTGCGGCCCAGCTTAGGACCTTCCGCGATAATCTAAGTGTGAACACACCAACAATACGATGAGGTCACTCGTGGAATGTTTCCAGTAAATCATGCCAAGGACACTAAAAAACTCTACAGTGCTCCTACTTTGGTGTCCACACATTGTTCTAAAATGTGTTAGACTTCCATTCAAGATTAAAACGTAACATTACATAAATAGGTATTGTATAAAGAAAAAGTTTTAGTAAGTATTTTTAGTGAATTTACCTATTGTTAGGTAATTTAAATACTCAATATACCTCCTAAATGTAACCAAATTCTGAAAAATATTTCTTTTGCGTAGACGCACACTGTATTCTAAATAATAATGTCTCTATCGTTTTTATTATATTTTCTACATACCGTGTTATACAGACTCATTTTTGTCGTACGTGCAGTCTCCGAAACTTGACAAATAAGCGCCTATTTTGCGTTGGAGAGTGTGACGCCAGATTACTTTAGCCAGCCCAGCTCCGCTAAGAAATCGTTTACCTTTACAGATGCACTTGTATGAATAATATGATTTGAATACAAAAAAAAATCTTACACCTTCGAATCACAAAAAGATTTAAAAGGTACCTACTAATACCTGGACATATGCGCCGTTTCTTTATTACAAATAACGATTTATGGAGTGTGGGCGCCAAAAATGTTTTTTTTTTAATGTAAAAATCATCGAACGTAATTAACAAATAGGCGACATAGGAGTCGTCATGCCTTGTAAGAGTAGAAAGCTTATGAAATCTCTCTTCAACCTATCGCAGTCCACTACTTATGATAGGTATCCGCATTCTCCGCCAGATACTTCGGTCTTTCGATTTTCTCATCTAGCCTCGCCGTCGAGCTTTGACAAGTCGCCGTATGGAATCACTTCCTTATAAATGTATTATGGACACCCTACTTTCACATGAGTGGTGCCATAAGCCGCTATACGGGGAAATTGTCCATCGTAAACGTGTAATTTTGTTGTAGCTAAATCCACAGGCCTATCTCACACACTGTTTTATCTAAAATGCTTTTAAAGTGCTAAGATGTCCCCCAATACATGCCATTAGAAACTACGCGTGAGTGGGTTGCCTGAATAGATATATTGCCCTGATTTGTAAGCCATCTCTTGTCATAAACGTGTCTAGTGATTGTCTGTACGATTTATTGTACTTTTAGACAGCTTAAAGCTTATGTGTGACAACATTTTATAAGACACTACTGATTGTGTAATGTTAATATATCAACGGATAGAGTTGTATGTTTTATTTAAAAAGTAGTAAAAATATATCTATTGCCACACAGTGTGTCAGTATCATTAAAAAGCTTCGTAGTTTTTTTATTTTGGTAAAGCATTTGACCACAAACAAGAGATGAAGGTATCCTTTCCGCCAACGAAGTGTCAAAACGGTCGATGACAAATCGTGGCTACGCATTTGAGATTAGCAAAATTGTTCGAAGATTTATTTCAAATAGGACTTTATATGTATCCTTTTTTAAGTACGTTCCCATTAATTTAACTTACCTAAACCCAACCGTACCTGTACAGGTGTATTTTTTTGTCCTTTTACGGATAAACCGTGATATGGATTATCTTCTGTATTGTAATAGCCAACTTTAAAAAGCACCTATGCTTTAAAATTACCTTATATTAGGTATGTACTCGTATCAAGTATACTACACAAGTACCTACTACAACCCACATAGTATAATAACACTGAGATTTTTTTAAAGTTTGTTGAGGACATTAACCTCGAAAGGATTTAATAACTTGCCGTATCTAACTTTTAAATAGAAATCTTGGGCGTACTTCTGATGATAATATATTATTTTTTTCATAATTTTATTTCCTTACTAAATATGGTCGTAACATTTTTAACGACATTACAGCTTACAACGTAGGTATTATTGTGGAGCTATTGTACGAAATATTTATATTATCTTTGAATAGTTATCTTGATAGTAGATATCTATCAACCTCCGTACCTATACCTAAGGTATATAGATATATTACTTTTTTTTAACATTTAAAAAATAGACACCACAGCACCGACTATATCTACAATTATTACCTAATCACATAAAAATAAAGGTGTTTGACATTGTTCACATTAGGTACATTACTTTATAGTTAATTTACAGAAAGCGTCTTCGATGTTCATTAATCAGGGGATTAGATACTCGCATTATTTACGAGCACGTCTAAAACGTACGGAATTTAATTTCATTAGGGGATTTTAGTGGAGTGGAACCATGTTGTCGCCCGCTGCGCCGGGCCCGGCGAACCGACGTATTTCATCAGCTGTCACGCGCCGACCAATCACGTTGAAGCTTTCGGGCCGCGTTCCAACTTTAAAAATGGTGGAGATAATATTCATTGTATATTATTTGTGACAGGTCGTTATTTTAACATTTTATCGATTCTCGTTTTCGGTATTCCTCCGGACACCTCAGCCGCTTTCAGTGTCGACTTTTGATGATCACTCATATTTTATGTCATGGTTTTAAATGGTAAACTTTAATGCGCGCGTTGTACGTACATAGGTAGGTACATAAAGATTGCCGTTCTATATTTTCACCCGACGAAGTCAACTACTAAAAACTTCCATAAAACAACAATTTCAAACGGGCCATTTCGCGCGGGAAAAACATCACGAGTGGGGGCTGGGGGGCTGTAGGGGGTGCCTAAAGTGAAGCCTGCTGGTTTATGTTGCGGAATTACGACTTAGACGTTTCAAACAATAACTCCTCCATAAATACGGGCCGATTCCTTCACGCGTCATGGCGCAGATTGTTTTCCTTAGCCCGTTGAAATACGGAACGATAAAAAATATATAAAAAATCACATCAGTCACTCTATCCGTGAGAGCAATCAACTAGGATTATTTATTATTGGTTAATATTGCATTGGTTGTTATTTATCTATTGCTATGTTTTATTTATATGCGGTCACTAAATGCGGAATTTGGACGCAGATAGGTATTAAATTTAATAAATCAAAATTCGGTCATATCATATCAATGTCATTAAAAATCATTAATAACAAATTCCGAATAGGTTTGGAGGTTACATCTCAAAGGCATGAGCGGTTGATTCCCATCAGAAGTTGCCTACCTTCTAATAGGAATCAACCGCAGTATTAGAATTTATAGTTCTGCTCTATTTCTCTAACACGATTGATTTTCAATTTTATTAAAGTAAAGCTTGGAAAACACACAAAATGTTATTTACTTTGAAGAACAACATAAAAACGAACAAAACGTTATAGCACCTATTTTATCGGATGAAAATACACTCTGTAACGTCACGGTAATGTAATGATGACGCATCGAGCGCTGACTTCCATCGACACGTGGCAAACTCCGGAATCCCTCCCGGCTGTGGCCCATCTAATCTAGAAAACCTAATAACGCCCCTAATAAAAACGCACGATTTCACGTGAGCCGTAAAAATATGATAACGTTCACGTACGCGCCAAGCGACTCTACACATCCACAAAGTTCTTGAGTTTTCGCTAACGTATATTTAAAATAAATTACATCATTAATAAATATTAATTCATAAATATAAGTAGTACCTGCGTATGAGAAACAGTGTCATCTTCATTATAAATAACTTCTTGACGATTCAAAAGTGTCATGTAATGATTTATTTGAATAAAACATTTTTGAATTTGAGTTTGTCAAACTAGTTTATAATTAATTAATTTAATAAAAGTGATCCTTTTCAAAAAATATTATAACAAGCTATATTATTTATATTAGCTAGTGATTGAAGGTGCTATCTAAAAGCTAAATAAGTACTATCTTATATAGGTTACTACCTGATACTTATATTATATACATATATTAAAAACACTCTACTATATTAAAGTAATAGCTATACCGTTAAATGTAATTTATCGTTACAAGTAATGCAACCACAGACATCTGAATACAATGAAATCTGCAATCCTGCAAAACGATACGATATATATATATATATAGCAATTTTAATAAATTCCAAATACTGCTAGTTGCTACTAGCAACTACTTGCTGGGAGATTTTATTAAAGCTAGGAACTGTAACTATGGCTAATGAGGCTTTAATGATAAAGTATGTTGTTATTTGCTAATAGTCTTCAACAAAGGACACATATAAAAGATGAAATTTTTTTTTATTTGTCCAATGCGACATAAAAAATCTATATCGTGTTTTCTACCGACAGGTACAGTATGCACCGCCATTTTCGCCTTATTACGAGTTTAAGTACCTAAGTTATTTCAAAATATGCGACATTACTTTTTCGTCCATTAATAATGAAGGGTTTCATACCATCTTCAATAAAAATAACTTTAGAACCTAAAATATTTCAACACAAAAATAAAGTCCTTAAATTAATTGAGTCCTACATTTATAATCTATAAAAATAGTTGAAAATAACTTAAAATCAATACTTCTAAAATTTTCCTCGGATTTTCCTCTATCCTAATTTTATATTTATAATTCTCATAGGCGCTCGAAGGCACTCGTATTTTTTTTATTCAAACCTGTACTTACATAATTTCTATTCTAACCTTTATTAATTCGCACATACTGAGTCAGAATTTAATATACGGTCTGGGCGTTTTCTATGTTTAATATGTATGTATTTACAAGAAAGGGATATAGGTATGTACTATGTGTATTCGTTGTTTAGTATACATATTACAGGCTAATGCTTAGTTTGGGTAAATGTCAGTGGATATTTATTTATTTCTATACATTTAGTGAGCAGTCTTACTTATTGTACGCAATACCTATAACTAACCAACGGATATAGTATATGTACGGGGCACTCCAAATAATAATACGTAAGAAACAGAGCGCAGCTGTCGGCAGTCGTAAAGCGGGCTTCGTGAGATAACTAATGGAATTGCAGATTACGCCTCGCCAACTCGCCACAACACCAATCTTACTTTTGTTTACTTATATGGTAGATAAGTAAACAAATATAGGCTGAGAAGATTAAAATATTTAGTATACCTATATAAATAACATAAAAAAATTGAGTTATTTGAAGTAGATACATTAAAGTTTTAAACATGTTATCTCGCGTTAGATGTTAGCAGTTGAAAAACTTGCCGGTTTGGTGCTTTTTTACTTTCGTACTACAAGGAGTTGAATCCCTCTCTGCGTCTCTGTATCAAGAGAAATCAGAGACTTACAACCATGGTATCTTCAAGTACAAGGTGGACAGGCATTTCCTGGGTAAACAAGTACCAGCATCAGCCTCGTGATCGCTTACCATTACACAAGTCTAAGGCCAAAGGTAAAAACCGTATTGATAATATTAAAAAGTCTTCTTCAGTATTTTCTACATTTTTTAATATTAGAAATGTACAGGGCGGTCAGGTTGCTCACCTTATGGTAAGTGTTACGCCTGAGCATGACGTTGCGGCATTGATGGATACCAACAACTGATAGATAGATTATTTATTATCCACCAATACCGCACTCCGCCCGTCACCCGAGACAACAGATGTTAGGTATCTTATATACCCGGTATTTTTACTAGCTACAGTGCCCTCAACCCGAAACACAGAAGTGCAAAAGTTCTATTTCACGGGCACTGTGATAGCATCCACCTACGAGTAGACGACTCTGTACCGAGTCTACCACATAGTACAGCCAGTGTTATGAATTCATGACGTTCTAGTTGTATACGATGAAGTTTTATTCAAAAATAGGAACGGAGGATTAAAACAGAACTTACGTTAATGAAATAAACTTAATTTGCAAAACTTGGCCCAATCGTACATTTGCGATAGCACTTAATCGGCAGCGGGCGCCTAGACGCCCCTCCATAAAGGTGGATTAATACTGCCGAAAGCCCAACTTACTTAATAAATATAAAAGCCTTCCTCCCGCGATCGTAAACCGCCCACTGCGCTCTCCCAAGATTGCTTGTATCTCAACCAGTAATACTAGACCTGCGGGGTTTCATTACCCCGTGCAAATGTCGGGTTAGCGCAGACGGCGCGCGGGTCAAGTTATTATGGTTTCGCTATTATCAGCGCTATGTAGATTGCGCCGCTCGTGCTGCTTTCTCCCAGATAAGGTTTTACGGCTTGGTAGAAAGGATAATGTTCTCCTTTGATGTAAGAACTGAATTGGCCGCGTTCCGGTCTCGCTGTAAAGATAGATAACGTTTCAGCGTTTTATTTCGTCTAACTCGACGTCGCGTCGTCGCTCGGCGATTCCCTTTGTCAAGCTTTGTTAGATTTATGTGGCGTTTGCGAAACTGTTGTTGTAAACTCAAGTAGTAACGGAACGTAACGAGGTTTTTTATCGTCTGATGACATGACGATTTTGAGAGTTTAGTACCTATCTACAACCATTTTTATCATGCAAAGATAATACCGCTTCGCTTCGCGATCGCTTAGATCTCATTTTGTTTTCAGATACTTAGACATAACCTTGATACATTGACGGTATATACAATAATTCTTTCTAGAATAATTAATCCCCTGTAATTGAATTATGTAAGAATGGAATGAAACGGCGGCATTCTCTACGTTGAAATAAAGGAACACATCATCAGCCTATAGCATCCCACTGCAGATCACAGGCTTTCCCACCGAGACTAACAGTACATCGTGCCTTTCAAAGCACAGGGACTATTAATAAAGGAAATTGTAATTTCAGTCAACCATTCTCTGAATGACTACTATTGTGTGACTTTTTAACGATCGTCGAACGCGATAACCCCTACGCAATCAATCCCGCAAAATATATCACAAATATTTGTGCCATTTATTTTATATTGAAGCCAATTATTTACGTTAATTTGCATACCACTTAAATTATATTGAATACATTACTCCTATATTATCGCATTTGTTTTACAGGACTCTAAGCCAAGGGCCAGTGCACACAATGTTGCGTATAATTTACGATGGGCAGTTTACGGAGCAAGTTCGCACATGCGCGCTGCAGGCCACTCGTAAATATCAAGCCCTTCTCAGGTATGTATCCACGTATAAATCCATACATCTTTCAAGATTTATTTTAGGGTGAGATAAATTACGAGCGTTAAAATTATGACGCCTAAACTCGTTGCCACGTAATGCAAATTAAAAATTACCTAATTTATGTTTTATTTGTAAAATTATTTAAATATTCTTGCTTCACAGTGAATTCTATTGAAATAAATACTATTATTTTTATTATTTACTACTCAATGGTGTGGTTTTGCCCTCCTACCGGGAGGGCTGAGGTTCAAATCCTGCCACGTACCAATGTGTTTTAGAATTTTTGAAATTATATGTACGTTATCCGACGCTCTTACGGTGAAGGAAAACATCGTGAGGAAACCTGCGCACGCCTGCAAAGAGATTCAAAGGTTGTGCGTAAAGTTGACGTAGGCCTAAAAGCTCGTGCAGGTACCACCACAGGCCAGATGTTGTTCCGT
The DNA here is from genome assembly GCA_019425675.1 of Leucinodes orbonalis. Taxonomy (NCBI): domain Eukaryota; kingdom Metazoa; phylum Arthropoda; class Insecta; order Lepidoptera; family Crambidae; genus Leucinodes; species Leucinodes orbonalis. The sequence goes on from PQWD01008744.1 coordinate 24,605, forward strand.
AAAATAGGAGTGTTTCGGGATGAGGGAACTGTAGCTAGGAAAAGTACCGGGTACAAGAGACCTAGCATCAGTCGTGTCGGATGATGACCGCAGAGCAGTGTTGACGGTAAATATGACTACTTACTGTTATTAATTCTCTTAAATACTGCATCTGTCATGGTCAGGTGTATCTCTTACTAGGTACCAGGTGAACGCACTGACCGTCCCTTATAACATAAAAAAGGTAGGTACACGAACTGATTTAAGTTTTTGTCTCGTTAGGCAGAGCTACGGCTGTAATAAAATAATAATAATAAGTAAATACCAAGAAGTCCTTAATATTCATATTAGGGGACTTATTCGTTTTGCTGGCCAGCAGGTGATAATAATGACAAAAGAAAGACGATCGATTATTTTACTTTTAATTACAGTCCATTTCCTTTTCTTCCATTATACTATTTATTTTATTATTATATTATGATAGGAAGGTACTTTTAGGATAGGTAATTTTGCTCATTATAACGTAATAATATATGTAATTTTTTTCAACATATACGTACCTACGTAATGAATATTCACAACGAAAATGTAACATCTGTTGACAAGCCAAATAAGGAATATCGTCATTATAGTTTGTAAGGGAATTCCTAAAACTTCATAACAAGCTCAATGTGGAAATAAGAATAATTTATCAGAGAAATAAATGATAAACCATCAGTCTCAATGGAGCATTATAAAAGCTGCACATCAAACATGAAAACTGTCAGCCACCATAAACAATATTCACGCTCAACATATTTCAATTAATAAAACGCTTTACGCCTACTAAAAGCAACTTAGTAGTAGTAGAGAAATCAACATAAAAATAACAC
>PQWD01008745.1:0-24914 GCA_019425675.1 Leucinodes orbonalis
GCTTCTCTTATACCACGCTTCCCTTGCAAATACTGTACAACAAGATTCACTGGTAAATAGTTGTGAGGGTATAGATAAAGTACAGTAAACATTTTCATTAGTAACTACTGAGTTTCTTGCTGGATTCTTCTCAGTAGACAACAACAGTCCGAACCAGTGATAGAATCAAATTTGATATTCATAATGTGTAAGTGTTCTCTATGGACCTAAATTGATGAAATATATTTTCATTTCGATTTGGGAATAGAAACTTGTCGGTACTAATTTTGGGGAATCTCATACAAAATTTCATCCTGTATTTCAAGGGCGAGAGAAAATGTTCACTTTAGTAACAAAGATTGTGTGTACCGATTTTAGCTTGCTGCCTTGAAAGTCCTGTACAAAAATTGACCCCCTCTTTTCACTAAAAAATATACAATATTTGCTTGCTGTTACTGGTACTTCCAATCGGAAGGTTGCAGGTTCAAATCCCGCCACGTACCAATGTCTTTTCGATTTTCGAAATGATATGTACGTTTTTCCAACGCTCTTATGGTGAAGGAAAACATCGTGTGAAAACCTGTGCACGGCTACGTTCAAAGGTTGTGCGTGAAGTTGGCCAAGCCGCACTGGGCCCGCGTGGACGACCTATACACCTCTTACGGGTAGGCTCGTGCCCCTCGGTGCGGACATATATGAGAAGAATTAATTAATTATAGAAAATATAAAAATAGATAGGACATTTTTAATTGTATAGTTTTTTTAATATCCATATTTTATATGACCCATTCCACACAATGTATATATTATTTTATTCAATAAATTGGATTGAATTGATGATGACCAAAATTAATTGCATACTTGCGAACTAACAACACAACACCTTAGACATGGCTCACCTTCCGTTTATAGCACCAATGGCGGGGCACCTGCACGGTGTTCCTGTGCGCCTTGAGCTGCACCAGCAGCTTGGGGTCGCGCGCGGTGACGTCATACATCTCCACCACGTCCGGCCGCAGCACCAGCTGCTTCAGCTCCGCCACCGACAACCGAGACAGCTTCTTTAGCTTGCGCTTGGACAGACGCTCCTTCTCGTCGGCGGCGTTTTTCTTATGACATAAATACATGAATAAATATCTAGACTAAACTTAAGCAAACGCCCAGACCAATATGAACAGACAAATGTTTGTACTGCCTGGGTATTGAAACCGGTAACCTTGGTGTAGAAGCTGTCATCAAGACCATTACACCAAATGGTTGTTGATTAGACGTTATCCTATTCTAAATGCAGGATATCCCTTCAAGCGATGAACAGGACCAGGCACCTGACAATATATTTTTAACTCTTGAAGCCAATGACAACTTTAGTCATCAGAAAACAATATATTTCTATTGTGATTGGATTTCTGGCATTCAAAAAGATAGAGGGGATTAATTACAATTAATCTGCAACTGTTATGCGCATAAATTTCCAATCATTAAATAATCTATAACTCAAAACTTTGCTGTTCAGATTGGAGCATTCTCCACAAACATAAGAAAAAAATATTGTAATCTTGCTTTTGTTTGATGATCCTAGCTTAGATTCTAAGTTGGTGCTAAGTTGTTAATAAAGTTGCAAAAAAAAAAAACATGCTAAAATGCTACCATCATTTTGCACATTTCTCCATGAATAATTTTTATTTGTTCATATAAATTCAAAGCTTTTACCTCTGCAGCTTCTTCATCAACAGCAAACTGGTCCTGTACTTTCTCCATTGGCTTGGATGGCTTTGGCAGGTCTTTGCCCACATCCTCCGGGAGCACCTCTCTTTCTTCTCGTGATCTTGAATGATTCCAACACACGGTGGAACTGTCGGTACATTGGTTCCAGCTCATGGAATTGTATGCTTTCCTGCACGTATCTGTTTGAGAAACGGAAATTCTGTTACTTAGGTTCAAAATACATTATGTTTACAGACACTGATTAAATTTGTAACATAATTCTCCAAAAAGTTCCAGCCGACTTAAACACAAAGTTGATTGAGGAATGTTTTTTTCCCAATGGACGGTCAGTTCGCTCACCTGGTGTTAAGTGATATGCCTGACCATGACAGTATTTCACTAGCTACATAAAGTAGACTTTAAGAGTTTAATTTAAAATGTAATAAATTGACACCTAATTATCCATAACCATGAACATAATCACCCTATACGGGTAGGCTCGTGCCCCTCCGTGGAGACGTATAATGAGCTGATGATGATGATGAACATAATGTACAACATTTTATGCGGCCTAAGCAAACCTTACATGCTTTGTGATGCATCCAGCAATTTTTTTATGCTGTAAGCTGTAAACAATCAATGTCCGAATTGATTGTTTATAGGATAGGCTGTTATTAATTACATAACAAAGGCCATAGAATAGCATTTTTGTTTATATAGGAATACACCATTTCTTTAAAAGGAACTCAAGCCATTCCTCACTCTAAATATTTCCAATGTTAACTGATTCAACAATTTAGTAATAAATAATTTCCACTCACTCAATATCAACTTCCTTCTCATTTTCCTTATCACTTGACTTCTTACTGTCATCTTTGGTCTCTTCCTTCTTCTTGGCTTCCTCTTTACGCTTTTGCCGGGCTGCTTTCTTTTTTTTCTTTTTGCGCTTATTCTTATTTGCTTTACTGGCCTGGTTCTAGAAATAAAGGTTTTTTTGCAAAGTATTGTCAAAAAACGACAAAGGTTTAATACAGATGTAGTAAATTGTAAAAACTAACTAACAACAGGTTAACAGGCTTACACAGCTAAAGTGTGTTGGTCATGTGGATTTGATTCTTAGCAAACAATTGTAAACCTATTTTTAATAATACACCAGTAATCAATATGAGTTACAATTTATTTATTCACAATTAACTTGTAACAGGAGTGTACATTATGCTATAACATTGGCGGTTAAAAGTGCTAAGTTACAAATTAACCTTTATGTAGGCATATGACCATCTTTGTAAACCTACTGTATAAAATTGTACTGGTGTGTATAATTGTCCTAATATATTATATTGGTTGCTGAAACTGGCAATATTTTCTAGTGGAAAACCATGATGGCTAGGGACAGAAAAGGCTGTTTTTATTTAAAAATTACATTAGAGTGCAAAATGTGAATTGTTTAGATTCTTTGTAACATATTCAATAGAAATCGTTTTGTGGTACCAAGTCTTTTCCGTCCTTGGCCATAGCGTTTTTTCTGCTAGAATTTTCTGCCTGTTTCAGTCTCATTTAAGTTGCATATTTTGTAAATTGATGGCATGGCTTAAAAACATACCTCTTGCTTAGAAATGATAGGTGGTTGAGGTGCATCTGGAATGTTTTCGTCATCAGAGTCACCCTCATCTTCCTCCGCATCATATTCAGTACTGATCACTGGTGCAGGTGGAGCTTCGGGAGGATTATCTTCCTCTGCAACAAAATAACATTTGAAAATGAGTACAGGCAGTCCTTGACTTACGTTTCGATTTCGATTACGTCGTTTCAAGTTACGTCAAACAATGTTTTGATACTATTCCTCAAGCATTCATCATTTGTTTCGATTTCCGGCATAGGAGAGTTCACTTGTCACAAGGTCAATGTCTGTGGGGCCATCAAAATTTTTGAAGAAATTGATAATATTAATAACAAAATTTGTGCAGCCTAGCAGTGTTACCAAGATCTGTATGATAGCAAGAAGAAAGAAGCAAAGCCATCTAGAATTAATAGTTTCTTTAAGCCAAAAGTTTTATAATTATTATTAAAAATAATAACACACAAATACTAAAAAAAAATATTTTAAGAACTTATTTTGATAATAATGTTTTATCCTTTGTTATAAATGCAGTTTTTTTCTTTAAATTTCGAGTCCATATGGATCCTAACCCTTGAATTTTACATGTAAACATATGAAAAAATATGTCTCGACTTACGTCGTTTCGATTTACGTCGCGTATTCCGAACCTAACATGCCGTAAGTAAAATAATAATATTGCACATAAAACACACAACAAGGGAAAACATAGACAGGTGGACACAACAAAAGGTGTACAAATAAGGTGGTCTTATTACTACACGTAAGTACGAGGACTGCCTATACTTTGCTTTTGTACATTAATGTTCCATAGTTCAACAATGTGACTAGATAGTTTTACAAATAAATACTGTAATTACTAAGCTTTATGCTTTAGAAACTGAGAATGATAATACAAAAATTACTAACCCTTTTCCTGTGGTTCACCATCATCTCCAAGTGCAGCCTGTCTCTGATCTTTATAAGCAAGGGCTTCCTCTAAAGCCTTTGGTAGAACAACACCACCAACTGGTGCTGGCTTATTCCTAAATTCTTCAGGTGTGTCAATCTTCATTGTCAATAATGATGGCAGGGCTGGCCCTGCATTTGAGCTCTGATCTTCTCCTGGAGGCTCATTTTCTTCAGGATCATCACTTGGATCTTCCCAACCTGGAGGCCCATCCCTACCTTGTCGGCCCCATCCAGGAGGACCTTGGCCTTCCCAAGGTCCCATGGGAGGCATATTAGGGGGTGGACCCATACCTGGGGGCCCCATGTCCATAGGTGGATTATTAAAATTACCCTTCATATTCGGCCCACCATGCATCATATTTGGTGGCATTCTTGGAGGGCCCATACCCCGGCCCATTGGAGGACCCATGCCCATACCAGGCGGACCCATACAGGTGGCGGAGGTCCCATTCCAGGAGGCGGAGGACCCATACCAGGAGGCGGAGGTCCCATACCAGGGGGCGGGGGACCCATGCCAGGGGGTGGAGGTCCCATACCAGGAGGCGGAGGACCCATACCAGGGGGCGGAGGACCCATACCCATCATTCCTGGAGGCGGCCCCATGCCAGGAGGCATATTTGGTGGTGCTCCAGGTCCTGAACCAGGTGGCATCGCGCCCGGTGGTACCATAGGTGGTGGAGGCATGCTGCCAGGACCCATAGCACCAGGCGGAGGCGGCATAGGAGGAAAGCTTGGCATGCCCGGCGGTCCCATCGATCCATTGTTATTAGGAGGTCCCGTTCCAGGAGGCCCGTCCATTGTTATCACAGGCGATTCTATTGACGAAGTAGTTTCACTGACGCTTACATTAACACTCTTATTTTGGATAATTTGCACAATTTTCAGAACAAAATATATGCAAACAAGCAAACGCACAGGTTATTTTTTTGACAACCTCAACGTATTGACAATGTATTTTTTAATATTGGTGCGATCAAAGTTTAAATTTTTTCAAATAATAATTATACGATTTTAACATCACATTGAAATATAGAAGTTTCAATGGTTCCTCTTGACGCAATAAGTTGTACTGAAATATAACGCAAATATTCATTTTACAACACTAATTTTTAATTATCATCTTTACTACCGTAGACTATATAGTGCGTTCACAACAAATTATTTGGCTCTGTCTATGGCCATGTCATTTGACAAGTTGCTATTTTGCACAGCACAGTATTTGTTATCAAATTTTACTGTGATTACATCAATAACTTACGTGTTACTTACTCTACTTGTTATTGCGACATTGTATTAATAATAATACTCGAGTAGCCGTTACATTGGAAAGACCTATTTTATTCCTGAACATGGCAGACATGGTTGAAAAATACAACACAAAATGCCCGGGCGTAAAGCGATTGATGAGGGAGGCCATGGAACTGGCAGAAGCTACCGAGGAATATTGTGCTCGTCCACTTGAAGACAATCTATTTGAGTGGCACTTCACAGTTCAGGGCCCAAAAGGTACAGATTTTGAAGGAGGCATATACCACGGTAGAATATTGCTACCGAAAGAATATCCAATGCACCCACCTCACATTATTCTTCTCACACAAATGGTAGGTTTGAAGTTAACAAGAAGATATGTCTTTCAATTTCTGGACATCATCCAGAGACTTGGCAGCCATCATGGTCTATCAGGACAGCATTGTTAGCTTTAATTGCATTCATGCCTACTCCCGCGGAAGGTACTATTGGCTCCTTGGATTATTCACCAGCAGAACGCAAAATCCTTGCTAGGAAGTCTAAAAGTTGGTCCTGCCCTCAGTGTGGGGAAATATCTTTGTTATTATCATCAACAGCAGCTAAACCAATCACTGAGGAAGAACAGTCAGTGTTGAACCAGATAGCATTTAAAGCAGAAGAGGAACAAGCACCAAGGCCTCCAGAAGAGCCTATATCTGTGCAGGACACAGAACCTCAAGTATTGGAGTCGACTGACTCTAGTAATAGTTTCTTGGATCAGCTGACCGAGGTGTTGGTTGCATTACTTGTAGGGGCCATAGGTATATTCATATACAGGCGCTGGAATGCCCACTACTCTACAACAGAAACAGAATTGTAATATTTTTGTGAGACAACATTTATTAGGGCCTAAGAATACAACTTATAAGAAGGAGAAGTATTAATCAGGAAAGTCAAGTTGTTTTTAACTGTCTTATATAAACTTAAAAGTGTCTTTATTTATAATGCTATTTTGTGTATATAATAAGTTATTTCACTTGTGAAGAAATTATTTGATAAATAAACCTTTAATCCAGTAAATATATTTTCATGTTGTGCCTTAAAAGGATGTCTAATGCATTTTTTAAACAAATTCCTTTACTTTTGTTCTTAGATTGAAATGGTTCTAAATTCATTTCAGTTTAGTTTTTAGATGTGCCACACAGAAATATATCTCACACAATAACTATTCATACTGTGTTGTCTGTAAAAACTTATTGTCTTATGTTATAATGTTTATGGCTTTATTATTTTTGTATTATTATACAGGGTGCTGCAAAAAATATAATTTTTAGCTAGTTTATTAAATGAGATAAGATGTAAAATTGTATAAATGAAATGTAAATATATTTAAAATATATCTATTTATTAGGTTTTGTTGTTTAGCCAAAGAGATGATGTGATTGAATTGATACTTGTTACTGTAATTTTGAAATTCAACATTTTAAATTATTTTTTCTTTAGTAACACCCTGTATTTGAGACATTACATTCCAAATAACTGGCATAGTAAATTTTATGTAAATGTGTAACAAATTGTTATCAATATTTTTAAATTCTTCATATTTTCATGCCATTACATTTAATTAGTGTCTTTACATTTGTTTGTTTGTATTAGTAGTTAATTATTCTAGTTATAAATTGTTAGTGATAGGATATATGTACCTTGTTAACCTGTAATATACAATGCTTTGTATAACTGTGTTCTAATGCAATCTACTTTCATTTGACTTAAAATAAATTTGTAACTTATCATTTATAATTCTTTCCTTTATTCTAAATTTGTTTATTTACTATCTATCATGGCATCTTAAATGCCCCCTTTGGTTCAGTAGACATGCAATTTTGAACTGACATATATGTATAAACAGTTGTGCATAGCACGATTGAAAAATCACAACTAACAATAGATGAATCTAGGCTGGAAACCCGGCTGCATGTTTAGGAATTTGGAGTTGTAATTTTTAGCGGCCTATCAGTTATAAAACTGAGAAGCTTATGTATACCTTTATCCAGACACTGGAAAACCCTTATGATGAGACTGCTGAGCATGGCTGGTCAAGTGCATTTTGGCAGATCATTGGTCTTATAAGCAACATTTTAAAGAAGTGCATATAAAACAGTTCTTTATTTGCACATCCTAAAATTTGCTGATATGAATAAATTTACTGAAGCTGGAGCAACAAAATGAAGTCTGAGCCCCTGGACTTACTACATTGGTATAAACTGGATTTTTCTGTGTATAACATTCAAACAAAGCAGATTCCTAAATTACAAAATCACTTTACACTACATACTTTCCAGGACCAAACCTTAACACCTACCTGTCCAATATCTTTGAATTATTATATCAGCACACAAAGGACCAGGGCAGGTCAAGAATATTGAAGTTCTCAAATCAATCTCAAATCTCAAACACTAAAAGAATCACTGTTTTTAAAATATTTTTTAGTTTACTGTTTAATAGGAAAAACTACCTATGATAGGTATATAAATAAAACATCAGACATACAAACAAGTAAAATTATATTATGGTAAAATTATAAACTTATACCTAATACACAGAGTGAAACTGCTTATATACTGAACAATAGTATTCCATCCATTCACCAGTGCTGTTCCAGGGTTTTGTGAAAGAGAAGAGTATTTGAGTTATATTAAATCTGCCACATTCATAGGCATTTCATCAATCTGAGTTGAATAATATTGCTCAATATCTCGTAGAATCCTGATGTCATCAGATTTGACAAAGTTGATTGCAACACCTTTACGCCCAAACCGTCCAGAACGGCCAATCCTATGGATGTACAGCTCACGGTTGTTTGGCAGATCATAATTGATGACCAGTGACACTTGTTGCACATCAATACCTCTTGCCCATACATCAGTAGTGATAAGGACTCGACTGAAACAAGTAAAAAAAATTTAGGCACACTTACGAAAGCAAAACAACGGTACTAATGTAAAATGAGATTAAAGAAGCAAAAAACGAATCTTTATAAAATAGGTTATATTTTTATTATAATACCTTTGTCCTGAACGGAATTCTTTCATTATATTATCCCTCTCCTTCTGTGGCATGTCTCCGTGCATTGAGCTGACTGTGAAGTTTGCTTCTTGCATTTTCTGTGTCAACCAGTCCACTTTTCTTTTTGTGTTACAAAAAATCACAGCTTGCGTGATAGTTAGCGTGTCATAAAGATCACAAAGTGTGTCAAACTTCCATTCCTCACGTTCTACTGCCACAAAGAACTGCTTAATACCTTCCAGTGTCAACTCGTCACTGTGGATGAAGTTGGTACGGTAAAATACAGAATTAAAAACAACCGAGTCAATTCAAATCAACTATTCCCATAGCTGGGACTAGAGAACAAATAAAAGCCTTATAAGTAATACAGGTCAATAACAATTAAATTACCGTTTCACCAAAATCCGGATAGGGTCCGTCATGAACTTGGATGTCATTTCCAGGATCTCATGGGGCAATGTAGCAGAGATTAAAACAACTTGGGTTGCTGGCGGCAAGTAACGGTACACATCATAGATTTGCTCCTTGAAACCTTTATTTAACATTTCATCTGCCTCATCGAGAACCAGCATTTTGATTGATCTTGTCCTTAATACACGCCTCTTGATCATATCTGTTAAAAAAGGCAACAAAACTCAGTTACTAGAAGGAAATGACTATTCTTACCAGTTATATTCAAAATATTTTTTCATTAAATTGCATTTGTCTTTAAATATTCTAATGCCAATTTTTTATAGCTCTATATACAAAGTATATTGTATCCAAACACTACTATGTAATATAAAAATATTAATTATTAAAAGGCATTTAGTCATTTCCATTGATGATGTATTTACAAAAAAGTAGACTAGGTGGCCCCATGTAAATGTGTTTGATTGTAATAGGGTGGAGGCCAGCACATTGGGTTGATTAAGAAATTTAAACAACTTTTGTAATGGTTGGTGAACAGAGAGGTGACAAAATATAAAGCCTCTGTTTCTTAAGGCATATTCAGTTCTTGGCCATGGACACTATAGTTGCAAACATCCTATGTGCTGGGTAACAGCAACTTAAGCTCTCCATATCCACAATGTATGGAAGGGCTTGTGCAGTGCAGTGAGATGTAAGGTCATTGATTGTTTTTTTTTTATGTTACACAGTGTACAGGACAGTCAGGGTGCTCACCTGATAAATAAATAATAATAAATATATATCTACTGATATACACACAGCACCATCTAGCCCCAAAGTAAGCATTAGTCTGTAATATAGGATCTAAATACAGATAGACATACTTTAATACTTTTTTTTTGTAAATACATACATATTATACATAGAAACACCCAGACCAACACAAACAGACTTGTTCATGAACACAAATGTTTATACTGCCCGGGGATGAAACCCTTGGTGTAGTAGCCGACGTCTCAACCATTACACCAAATGGGTAGTCAAATGATCTAACTTCCTTCCATGCAAACGATTATTATCAAAGTACTTACCAAACACTCTTCCAGGTGTACCAGAAACAACATGTTGCCCATAATCCAACTTCCTTATGTCTTCACCAAGATTGGTGCCACCAATGCAAGCATGGCATTGAACATTCATGAAGTCACCCAAAGCAAGGATCACTTTTTGAATTTGTGTAGCCAACTCGCGAGTAGGTGACAGCACCAAAACTTGAGTCTCGCGTAAAGTAGTATCAAGGGATTGAAGAATGGAAATGGAGAATGTCGCGGTTTTGCCGGTACCAGATTGAGCCTGGGCTATCACATCTCTGCCTTTCACGATAGGGAGAATACTCCTTTGCTGAATAGCTGATGGCTTCTCAAATCCTGGAAAATACCACGTTATTATACTTGTGATCAGAATGAATTGTTTAAACTTATCTATAAATACTAGTATCTATAATCACCATAAGTATAGATTCCACGCAGTAATTCATCCCGTAATCCCATGGAATCAAATGTTGGAATAACTTCCACATCTTCGCTTGTGTCGAATTCGACATTCGACAAATCTTCTGATATTATTTTTCGATTTATTGATACTTCTGAACTCGTCATCGTTAATCTTTGCACTTAATCGACACCAACACTCAGCAAATAAAATAACACGAACTATTTTTCCGAAGAGAAGAGTTGTTGGTTAGATTAGAAATAAGGTCTAACACAAAATGGGATCCATGCAGATCTGTGCATGCAAGCAAACAAACTTTCACAAGATTATTTTCTTTAGCTCTTTCGCACAGGTTGTAACTATCATATGTTAAACAGAGACAGAATAAAATCAGAGACAATGAGTGATAGAATGATTGCTTATGGTTTCGGCGCCATTGTTCTGTTTAAACACAGATTATAAATAATATTTCTATAATTTGTATTCATTTGTATTGATTTAAGTTTACGAATCCGGCAAAAAATAATTTGAGGAACTGCACATAAAACGAATTCATGGTTATGATTAATACACTGTTTTGGTATTAAGATTATTATTTATTCCTAAAAATACAATATGTACTACAAACGACAATAAAACCTGCTTCGTAGATTAAATACTAATATAAATATGATTTTATATAAATAGTTGTATAAAGTATCCTTGCTAATCCTTATCAGTTATTAATAAAAAAATATGAATTAAAAGATATAATTAAATTGCAACAACAAAACGTATTTAACAACGCATTCCGATTTCACAAAAAGAACGACGATCATATTTTTGATTTTGAACGAATCAAAATGGATGCTGGGTGTGAATGAACTATGTACTGAAAAACGAACAGCTTTTTATTGAATTGTGTCGTGGTCCCGATATAAATCGGGAATTCGGCGTTATAGTATTGTTTCATAATAATTTATCTAGTGCTACGCGTGAAGTGCCGTTGTAAGGTGGCTCGATTCATATATTGGTTCAATACAGTAGTCACCGTGTCGGTAATGTGTTTATACGAAAGTTTTGTACGAGCTTGTGATCTGCAGGTGGCATTAGGATGAGGACTTTGACGGAAACATTGAATATCTATTGGGATCCACGAGTGGTTGGGCCACCGTCGACTACGCTCGCCGCGATATGGCGAGACTGCTCAGACTGAAGTGTTCGTTTGCTGTATGAGCGGTCAGAAATGAAATGCATATACAGGAAGGAACAAACACAACTCTGACAACATGTACCAAAATGACAGAAGAAGTAGACAGAAGACATGGCGTAAATGGTAACAGTGGTAGCAAAGGTGTAAATGATGATGCTCCAGTGCAGAACTCTGCTCTCTCCGCGACTGGTGGGCGGCTCAAATTCTTCAAAGGTCAGTGGACGTGTTGACATGTTATTTTCATTTAACAGCTGTATAATTGCATTCCTGCTTGAAAGAGCTGTTAGTTTAAGAAAGAGTAGAAAGTCATTCATGCTCTGATTATCATACATAGGCTCATTTGAGTAAGTCATTACCAATTGTCTACACAGCCTCTGTGCTATTGTTGTTTTGCAAGTTGTGCTCAACCTTGCGGAAATAAACTATATCTATATGATATATCTTTTATTACAAAATATGACCTTTTTCCAACTTTTGGTGTAAAGATAACCATGGTTTCATGAGATTTTCATACAAATTTATGTTAATAATTATTTTGTTATGGTAGTTGTAGTTATGAGGTTTTGTCACTAGTATAAATAATAAATGGCTGTTCCTTAATTTAGTTAAGGAATGCATTTCATAATATAAACAATTTAAATTATATCATTTTACAGAATGATGGTTTTCTGTTTGCTAATTTAAATTTCTAATTGGCTTCTTTTTCTTTACCCTAGCTTAGAACTCTCTTAAGTTAATCCTTATTTAAAAATCATAAATGACAAATGCATGTCATATGAATATGAATTATAAATAGTGTTGTTCTTAAATATTTCTGAATAAATTTATAAGAACAAAATAGGTTCTATAATCAAAGTTATTAATTGGTATATTAATCAAACAAATGAATCTATGTTAATATAAAAATAAAATATGAAAATCCTATTACAATTCAACATGATCATTCTAGACATCATAAATAATCATTTTTGTCTGTCATATCAGGCACAAGCTCCAATGATAACAGTAAGCACATTCTGTAACCCAATAAGCAAACATTATCAGCAAGTGTTATGTGATATGAAGTTCAATACTAATGGGCTGGTGAATGTAAACAATAAATAATGTAATGGGATTTGTTCTTGTATAGATAACAATACATTTGTCATTGTTCTAGTTGGGCAGGAAAGAAAAATATATTTTTTAAATTGTTGTTGCTCCTATTATAAATAAAATCTCATCTCATTGCCTATTCAGGTGTATAATCATTTGGTTATGGTGAGACAAAGTTTGATAAATATTCCAGGTACAGACTTCATGCGATGTGTCATTGTAATACAACAGTGATGTTTAGTATTCTGACATATTATCCTATTAATTTACATATAGGCATGTTTACAATGTTGATTTTAAATCAATTCATCTTATATTTATCATACAATAACCTATGATAATTAAAGCAACTATTTACCATCTGATTTAGAAGATCTATCAATCTGATGAATTCCTTTGTATTTTTTATGATTCAGAAGTATCAGTAAAAAGTTTATTTGTTTAAAAATATTTTGAGTTTCAGTTTATGGTTTAATGTCTTATATTAACAAGTTATAAAATAAAAATCATACAACCTAATAAAACTCTTTTTACAATAGTATTTTAGATTTCTGAAGCTAGTCACTGATGTCTTTGGGTGTATTTTTGCTAGAAATCAGGGTTTGAATAACATATTAATATCACTATAGGTAAATTGGTGACTAGCCTTATTAAGTAATTTAAAAACATATTAAAAAAATGTAAACAGACTTATTTATTGTAATTGTCATGTAAATAATAATTTAAAACAAATACTTAAATAATTCAGCATACATCCATGTAACTTTTGATGGTGAAGGTAACATCTACTTAATTATTTTTAATTCAGCAATAGCATTAGTACTAAGTCCTTAGATTCATTATATGGATTTGTTTCATATTCTTCCAAAGTTTATTCAATTCACACACAAAAAAATGAAATAATCTTATGGCCATAGTACTGCAAAATCAAAACTGTATTTTTTGGTATTTAAGTTTTAGATTGAATTCTTGTGCAGTACAAACATTTGTGTTAAAACATGTTTGTTTGTTTTAGCTATTATAAATATAATTTTATCTTTATCTGCTGCTTAATCGTCATTTTTATTATGAGGATCGAACTATCAGAAAAAAATTAGCAGAAAAAAAACAAAGGCCTGGTACAAAAAAGACTAGGTCCCAAAAAATTATGTTTTCGTTTATAACTGTTGACTGGGATTTGCAAATCATTTATATTTTTTTTACATATTACATTAAAAATAGCCTTTTTGGGATCATTTATTTTCGTTTCAGGCCATCACTTTTTTTCTGCTAGTTTAGTGGTATTCAAAGTTAGTGGTTTCTGCTTGTTGTTACTGGATGGTAATAATAGAATAAGTATAGTAATAGGGATAACCTGGCCAGGTTATCTGGCACATAATGGGATAAAATGACATGAACATATAGGTTACAGCCAAGTAGTATATTTCCTCTGGCTACAATCATAAACTAAAAGCATTTATGTTGTTGACATAAGCAATGCAGATGAAAATATTTATTGCGTAAATGTCTTAAACATAACAAAATCATGAATCAGGTGAACCTGTTTTTCAGATGTAATTTGTACCAAGTAAAATTGCTATATGAATGCGCAATAATTGTGTGAAATGTTTCAGATGGTAAGTTCATATTGGAGTTGGTGCGTGGCAGCGCGCGCGAGGGCGAGCGCGCGGGCTGGGTGTCGGTGCCGCGCAAGACGTTCTGGCCGCCGGCGGCCGCCACGCCGCCCGCGCCGCCGCCCGCCTCGCTCAGCGTCTCCGACGACAACAGCTCCGTGCACTCCTCGCCCTGCCACCGCGACCACTGCTGGAAGCAGCCCGCGCCGCGCAGAAACGTTTCCAAAGAGCTAGCCATGTACTACTGCCGACCCAGCACGCTGCACACCGACACCATCGCGCCCGCCGCCGCACACAAGCGCCGGAGGCCCTACGACACCGCGCACCTCGACACCCTCGCCGACGCCGCCCTCCGCCGCACCCACACCAACGGCGTCTGCGACGGCAAACGGAACGGCCACCTCGCCTCGCCCGACGCCAGACACCCCAAGGGCGAGGACGCCGTCGACGGCGCGCCCCCCAAAGTCAAAGCGAACTCCGACGACGACAGGTGGAACGACTACGACCGAGAAAAATATCATATGAAACTGAAAAAGCCCTACCAGTATCGGAAGTTGAGGGTTTACAAGAAAACGCGACCGCAGATCAGACGGAAGGAGCTGGCGAGGACGGTGGAGAAGCTGCGCGAGCGGATCGCGGCGCTGCCGGCGCCGGTGAACGCGAAGCTGGCGAGCTGCCGGCAGGAGCACATGATGGTCTCGCCGCGGAAGCGAATCCTGCGCGAGCTGGAGCGCGTCAGCCTCGAGGAGCCGGCGGCAGCAAGCGGCGCGCGCGCACCGCGCCGGCGCTCAGCACGGCCGCGTTCCCGCCGTCGCCGGGGCCCAGCCACGCGCGACCCCCAACGGCGCCGCGCCGCGACCCCACCGCCCCCGCCAAGCACGTCAGCAGCTACAGCATCCACTCGCTGCTGAGCATGCCGGACGAGGCGGCCGACGCCAAGCGCTCGCCGCACTCGTACCCGCCCTCGCTGAAGACGGAGTCGCCGTCGTCGGTGCACTCGCCGGACCTGAGCCCGAGCCCCGAGGGGCCGCGGTACCGGTCGCCGGGGCCGGGCTGGGCGCGCGCGTGCCCCCCGGCCCCCCTACCGGCGCGACGAGTGGCGCGACCTGCCCTACGTGTACCCGTACCCGTACGTGTCGCCGCCGCCGCCGCCGCCGCTGTACCGCGCGCCCTGGCTGCCCTACGCCGTGCCGCCCCCGCACTGGGTGCCGCTCGCCCACACACTCTTCACCGACCACATACCCAAGGAGGAGCCTACGTCAGGTACATAACACACTTGCACACATATCATTCGGACAACCAACTAGAAATGCGACCATGGTGGTAAGTGACAACTGTTACAGCATCTGCAGCTGTTTACCTGTGACACAATGTATCCCGTAATATCACTGCCTGAGCGAGACAGATTCCACTCGAAACATTATTATGCCACAAAAGCAAATGGTTATCATCGAAGAAATGGGTGACACTGAGGTAGCCAGAACTGAGACTGGAACATGGAGACCATGTATAAATTACATGGTCTCCATAAGCTAAAAATACACAGAATCCCCTACCACTCCTACCAGTCTCACCCCTTAGCATTTGAGATGATATTCTTTTATTAGTCACTAGCTGTTCCACGCGGTGTTACACGCGATATAAGATATTCTCCCGCTGTAAAACAACCTAAAATCGCTTCGTTAAGTCACGTTAAAATGGTGGTCAAGCTACGCGCGGCCGCCGCGCGGAACAACATATTTTTTCTAAATAAAAAGGATTTTCGAAAATAAAAGTAATCTAAAGTTTCATTACATCAGCTACCTGCCAAAAAAGTCCCGTCCTAATCTGTCCAGTCGTTTCAGATATGACCCGGAACAAACAGACTGAAAGAAAAATTTATCAAAAATGTTTTGGTGTAATCGACTCAAGCCTCAAGTGCGCATAACAAGTGATATAACTAAAAAATGCCTTATACCTCTATATAATGTTTTACATAATTAAAGCCTAGTAATTGAGCTTTAAAATGGTGTAAGTTGCATGAAAATCGATTCAGTAGTTTAGTAAAAAAGGTTAATGCTAATGATAATGTAAAAAATGTTGAAAATTCATACAATTTCACAGTATGGGGTTATTGTGTTTAAATGAAACAAAATGTGCGTAAGATAAAAAATTATTCGTGTCAATATTTGGTATTCCCTCCTCTAGCTCTGATCACTGCTCTCATGCGATTCTTCATCGACCTTATCAACTTTTTAATGGATGATTGTGGTATTCGACCCCACTCTTCTACCAACGCAGTCTTGAGCTCATTGATGTTTGTCGGAGCTGGATTCCTCGCTCTAACTTTCCTTTTGAGCTCGTCTCATATGTGCTCAATGGGATTTAAATCGGGGCTGAGCGCTGGCCAATGCATAGTGTGAATTCCAACTTCGTTCAGGAAATCACGTGTGGCCCGAGCAGTGTGACATCGGGCATTGTCATGCATCAAGATGAAATTTTCCCCAATAAAGCCTTGATAAGGGACAACTTGATCCAGTAGAACATTTTCAATGTAACGATCACTGGTCAGACCTCCTCCCCGGCCTCCCCCAGGAACGAAAACAAGGTCCGTTTTGCCTTCTAAGAAATTCCAGCCCACATCATGCAAAGATCCGCGCCACCAATATGCATGCAACGGTTTCCACAAAGCAGCACTGTGAAAAACCGTTCACCGGGACGACGGTATACCCGACCTCTCCTGTCGCTGCCATGGAGACACATCCTCGTCTCATCTGTGAACAGGACTGACTGCCATTGCTCTATGCTCCAATCCAAATGTTCTCGAGCAAAGTGAAGGCGTGCTTGACGATGAGCTGTGGTCAACTTCGGGCCTGTAGCGGGTCTTTTCGGAGTAAGGTTAGCTTCTTTCAACCTTCTTCTAACTGTCCACTGACTGACATCCACCCCGCGAACTTGACGTAGCTCCTGCTGCACATCTACGCCGGTAAGGTGTCGATTTCGGAGAGAGGTCGAGACCAAAAACCGGTCGTCACGCTCCGAGGTGCACCGGCGTCGGCTGGTATTAGGCCTCCGAGTGAAGGCACCAGTCTCTTGAAACCTTCTGTATACTCTCGAGACAGCGGACTGACTCATATTCAAACGACGAGCGACTTCTCGCTGGTTCAACCCTTCTTGCAACAGGGCAACGACTTGAGCGGCTTCTTCAGGTGTTGTATCCATAATTTTCTTCAAATGACGGCTTTAATTTGCAGAGATGTGTTCAGGTCAACGTCTAAGGGCGACTGATAAGAAAAAAACGATTACGGGGTTTTATAGGGGGTTGTGTCGCGCAAGTTGTGAATAGAGCGCAGAGCAGTTTACGGGAGGTTGCGTTCAGTTGCATTCTAAGTACAAGTGTTATTTAAATTACTGATATTATGCTACCATTTGAAAGCCTAATTACTAGGCTTTAATTATGTAAAACATTATATAGAGGTAAAATAAGTCATTTTTTAGTTATATCACTTTTTATGCGCACTTGAGGCTTGAGTCGATTTACTTGCACGCGGGAGTATATGCATATAGTAAACACAGTAATCCAATTTGATTTATGTGTAAAAGTGTAGAGCTTTAAAGTATAACACTTTAAAATATTGTTTTATTAATAACCGTATATTTCTTTATCAACTGAGATTGTGTTATTGATATCAGTTTAAATGTTTCCAGATTTACCCCTGAACCTGTCGAAGCACTGAGGCGGGCCGCGTGCACTGAACACACACAAAGAGCACCGGCGCGCGCCCGTGCACTGCCAACGCCAACTAATCAAAGATTACTAAGCTAGTGTAAAAACTGCAATATAATTATAATTAACATGTTGTACTGTGTACCTTCTGTGAACAAGTTCGAACAGAAAACTTGTGGTATTGTTATTGTTGAACTGTGTCCCAACATTCCATTGTTACTCTGAACGATTGGCGCGGTCTAAGCCAAAAACTACATCCCACCTAACCCAATGTTCGTAATCGTGATGCGATTATTTATATATTACTATATTATTATATACGAATGTATTTTTGCTAGCTTACAAAAAATATTTTTGTATTGATCGAGGTTGTTCCGACAGGCCCGTTTGTCTGGAAGTATATTTACAAACTGATGTATATTACACTGAAATATTATATTTTAGTATAGATGTATTATGTATGCAGAGTCACGTGTGTATTTTCATACAAAATATTTGTACTGCAAGTAAAATATTTTCATATTGGCTATTATTTAGGATAAGATTCTAAGACAAAGTAAAAACAAAAAAACAGTTATCAATTGTTAGCAATCAGTGCCTTGAAACATAAAGAATATTATGAACATATTTATGAATGTATTAAAAGTATTACATGGAATTTCAGGCTTCGTCCAAATTTACAAATGTTTAAATGTACCTACTGCTAGTTTTGTTACTATTTATATACAACAGTGAAATTTGAAACTTGATAAATTAAATCCTATGGCTTACTTCAATTGCAAAATTCCATAATGTTTATGTTCGATCTCATTATTTAATTTAGAAAATAAAACGAGATAAAGACTACAGTTTTGGGATCAAATTTGGATGTGTGTTTATGTAACATGTATATTAAAAATAAGACATTGTACATAATTTGTGAATGGTGTATTATTGAAGGAAGTTCGGGCGTAGAATTTATCAAAGCATTAACTGCGTACGATTTATATCGGTAAGAGTTTATTACCTTCAGATGATTGTAATTGTACAGTATTTTGTAATGAGTATTTTATGAATAACGTTGAGGGTGGGTGTTTTGTAATAATGATTTTGTGGAGAGTCGCCGGGCGTGTCTCGCGCCTACTTGCTGGCCTGAGATTAAACATAGAGGTAGTGTACTGCAGTTAGGAATATGGGGTTATGTATTATAAGGGCAGTTAACGACGGTAACGGACTGACTTCTGATGTAATATTATCATTAATGGAATTGTATAATAGTTGCGTAATCGGAGGCCTACTCTATTAATGAACATGTCCGCCAACAAAGTTGATTTAGTGTAAATTTAGTTATAATAGGTCCTGCTCAATTTATTCCTGAGTACAGTTAGGCAACAACATTATTTCAATGTTGACAGGAAGTGTGGAGAGGATACCTTTTTAATTTATGGGGCGCACACAGGAAGATTTCAAACAATATTTATCAATTGACTAAGACGAGATATTGCGTTTTTTGTTTGGTAAAACAATTGTATAAGAAATGGCCTTAGTAACGCGCATTAGAAATGCTCAGCTTTATGTTGTGTCTCTAGACGTGATCGTGTTATAATTTATTTCTATTTTTTTTACTACAAATGGCACAAGGTGACCAATGTAAACTGAGTAGATGTTATCGAAAACGATTGTACCAAATTTTATTTTTCAAAGGAGGTTTTAATAGAAATAACGTACATATTAAGCTACATTTATAATTGAGCTTAATGATATTACAATTATATATTCGAACAAATCTAACATATCGTGTGGGCTAGTTTTTATATAGTTTAAGGTATATCCAACATTGGACACCGCATTACATGTACAACTCATTGATAATATCTATTCAGTCACGTGTCTTCATTAATTGACGATAAACACTGGGCCGGCTGACGAATTTGTCATTATATTTATTTATGGTAAGAGTAAGATATTTTTTTGAACGCTAAAGGTATTTATCTCTTTTTTGTTAAGAATCTATCAACATCATATACATAACCAATCTGTATCAAAGTGATCTATATGAAATCGAACTTTGCCTAACTTTATAGTAATAAGACAAAGATTTAGAAGTAATACATAAACAATTTATTATGTTATAAATGTATCCAATACAGCTCTCGTGATTTGTAATAATAATCAAGTACATTATTGTGCCATTAAAATTAACAAGTTTCCTAAAACTTTAAATCAGCAATATATTTTGTATATTGGTGTTAATTCTAATAAATAAAAATATGAAGGTTCCTCTCGACTACAACGTTGTTTTACTGTTGTTAATAAAAGTATTTTTCTATGCAAACACATACCCACAATCTTCGAAGCATGTGATAGCGCTTTTACAAAATAACACGAATAGAAGTGTTATTGAATTCAACGTATAACATATTTATCATGCGGATATAGTTATTATTCATTTATATTAAGATGTAGTTATGTACTCGAATAAATATAACTTTTCGAAAAATATTCTTTTATTTTTGTCAAACCTTCATTTATTTAGCCGTATTTACATATTTGTTTTAACGGCTATAATTTTTTGTGATCTGCCGTTTTAACATATAATGGCGGGATATTTTTTTTTTATTACTATTAAATGAACATTATTTATACAATAACAGTGTATACTCAAATAAGTCAATTATATTATCAATTAAAGTGTGTAATATTTTATTCATCCATTTGAATGGAGGAACCTACCTAACCTGAGTAAAATCTATCCAAAATTCAGTAGTTCATATATGGTATTTATTTATATAAAATAGGGATAGACATTATTTTTTTAATTGTGAGAGATCATCTGGACAAGGAATTTGGCACCTTCACTAACAAGAATCTTGGATCTGGAAGTTGAAGTGGTAGTGTTTCGATCACGTATGTCGCAGAACCGATGGCCGTTGGAGCATACGAGTTCTGGAGTGGAGACCCTGTCTCGGAAAGCGTAGTGTAGGACGCCCTCCGGCCCGATGACTTGCGAAAGGTCGCTGGTAGACACTGGATGAGGAAATCGGAGGACGGGGATATCTGGCGCAAAATAGGGGAGTCATATTCAGCAGTAGGGCTACAACAGGTTGAAGAGAGAGAAGCTGCCCGCGTCCTTATAAGTCGGACATTACACGGGGTTTTTGATTGCCTGTTCGGCCACAATCTACGGATCCCGGCAGCTTTATAGGTCTTTTGAAACATCGAATGCTTTTTAATTATTTCATTTAATGTTCCTACCCTGATAGGAGGATAGTCCGTCCTTTTTACTCATAAATATTAGGCCTAATTCGCAGGTCTGTCCCGGTATTACATAATCACCTGGTAGATAGGGAGCGTCGGTGGCTCAATTCTGTGTACTGTTGCCCTCCTACCAGGAGGACTAGGGTTCAAGTCCTGCCACGTACCAATATGTTTTCGAAATTATATGTACGTTAATCCGACGCTCTTACAGTGAATCGTGAGGAAACCTGCTCACGCCTGCGAAGAGATTCAAAGGTTGTGCGTGATGTCGTCCAATCCGCACTGGGCCCGCGTGGACGACTAAGGCCTAAACACCCTATACGGGTTGGCTCGTACCCCTCGGTGCGTACGTTTAATGAGCTGATGATGATGACCTGGTAGGTAGGTAACTCTATTTTTGCAATGAATTATGATTTTTCTTTGAATACATGATAGTGTTATTTTTCCAACACAAAACAATCAACTAAATTACCTATCAGAAAACCTAAATGTGAAATATAAATAAATAAATAATAATAAATAAATATCCACTGACATTCACACAGCGCCATCTAGCCCCATGTTAAGCGTGAAGCCTGTATTATGGGTACTAAACAACGGATAAACATACTTATATATATTTTTTGTGTAAATACACTTACAAAAATATAATACATAGGAAACACCCAGACCATCACAAACAGACATGTTCATGCACACAAATGTTTGTACTGCCCGGGGATCGAACCCGGAACCCTTGGTGTTGCAGTCGACCTCTCAAC
This sequence comes from Leucinodes orbonalis, assembly GCA_019425675.1. Lineage (NCBI taxonomy): Eukaryota > Metazoa > Arthropoda > Insecta > Lepidoptera > Crambidae > Leucinodes > Leucinodes orbonalis. The sequence goes on from PQWD01008745.1 coordinate 22,028, forward strand.
CGCAACACCAAGTGGGTCGTCAAATATATTGTAATTATTTCTTAAGGGGCCGTTCACAAAAAATCACGAAAATGTTAGATTTCAACGCTCAAATTAGGTACCAAACACAACACGCATTAAATGACGAATACTTGGAAAGAATAGATTATTTCGTCGTCTCCAATGTTACAAGAACAGAATTTTGATATTTTGCTCAGTTATTTAATAATCATCATTTTCTGAACCTATGTTTCGGTAAAATTGCGTGCAGACCTGTTTTCGGACCTCAAATTTGTTGATTCGGCTGATTTTCAAGCATGTAAATATTTTTCTTTATTTATAAAATACCCTGAACTTCAAGACGGTTTTTGGCTTAAATCTAAAGAAAAAAAGATAAACTTTATTCAATTTTCGTTCAAATTGCCTGTGAAACATGTCAATTTTCTACTAATATTTTACTTAAATTAGTCATGAAATTTATTCCAAAATAATCAGCAAGATATGCTGAAATTTTTTTTATATTAATTATTTTTTGTAACTAGTAAAATATTTAATAAAATATCATTTAAAACAAGTATATATTTCGGGGCGCCGACTGTAAGCATTTAGTATCGCGCTGGCGGTCGTCGACGTCGGCTCGTAAGATGTAGTGGCGTTTGTTCGCACGTATTAATTTTTATTTTACGCACCCAGTAATTTAGTTGATTGTATTCCGAGATTGTATTGTGTTAGCAAATATAATACTATCATGCATTAAAAGATAATTTTGTGTTAGAAAAGCAAATAAACGGAGACTATTCTCTTTAATGTATTTTTGAAAATAAAACCATATAACGACAACGCTAATTAAACTAAGCAATTCAGTTAGCTTGTTGATGTTATACGTTGGACGTACGAAACCCATTGATATCTGATTATAATGTAGTTCTGGCTGATATCAACCACAGCGACTGTATAATTGGAGAAGCTAATTAATAAATTAGATTTAGAATTAATTATTGTTTATGAAAAAAATGAAGCATTAAAACCTATAAAAACTAAGGCGATTGCTCTTGAATAATATAAAATATCCCACCAAAAACATTCTGTAAAAAATCTAGCCAAGTCTCGATGGAACTGCTTGATTTTCTCTCTAAAGTAATGAAATCAAGACAAAGACGTGCCAAGTCTAAGGTTCCTTACTGCAATTAATTAATTATTATGGTTGATGTTGTGTGACTTGGCCGTTGAGTACACAAGGATACAAAACTAGGTGCTTCATGACACCATTGCACCAATCTGTCGCCAAAACGCTACCCATTGACGGTACAAATTTGCCACTTGGAAAACGGTGATTCAATAGCCCATCGATTGTAGGCTTGATAAAGCCACTAACGTGTAAAGAATGTTCAACGGCCAAGTCACACAACATTAACCATAATAATTAATTAATTGCAGTAAGGAACCTTAGACTTGGCACGTCTTTGTCTTGATTTCATTACTTTTTAGAGATAATCAAGCAGCCATCGAACTTGGCTAGATTTTTACAGAATGTTTTTGGTGGGATTTTACTTCTTTTATAGAAACTTAAAAGGAATATTAGACGACCCATTGGTTAATGGTTGAAACGTCGGCTACTACACCAAGGGTTCCGGGTTCGATCCCCGGGCAGTACCTACAAATATTTGTGTGCACCAACATGTCGTTTGTATTGGTCTAGCGCGCTCGACTTGGCGGGGCACAACCGTGCCCCCGATTTTGACATCGGATGAAGCGGCCCACCATGTTAAATATATTGTTTAAAGGCGGTATGTCAATCTCTTATAGTTTGGCTGGGCTCTTTGTTATCTAAGCAGGGTCACCAGGTACTCCAGATCTTCGATTATCCAAGTTATTATAGTTTTCCTTTATGTAACCATTAAACCCTGACTCTGTACCAAATTTCAGCTCTGTGAGTTAATGGAATACTAGTTCTATTTCGATGATTTTTGATCTAAGCAGGGTCACCAGGTACTCCAGATCTTCGATTTCGAAGTTTTCATAGTTTTCCCTTTATGTAGCCATTAAACCCTAACTCTGTACCGAATTTCAGCTTTCTGAGTAATGGGAAGTACTAGTTCTATTTTGATGATCATGAGTGAGTGAGTGAGTGTCTGTCGAAAATGCGAAACTTTGCTTTCGCTTAACGTCGGAACTAAATGACCTACAGACTTGAAATTTTGGATTTAAAGTAAGTTATTATATCTTACTAGATGACGAAAATTTCAGCGCTCTGGTATTATCCAAAGGTTCTCAAATCGGGGCCTGAAAATGCGGCGAAATGGATCATGTAAAGGATGGTACGGCAGTGTTTGCTTCGCGCTCGACTTGGCGGGGGCACTGCGGTGCCCCCAGATTTGCAATATGTAGGAAAAATAATAACTTTTTATCCTAAAATTAAATCGGCTCAAATTTATTTTCACTCAATAAGACTATTATACGACTATTATTTGGAACTAACTTGAAACCGAAAATCGTAGGCGTTTCGGAGATATTTGAAGTTTTTAAATATGTTCAAGCCATAATCTAAGCTCACCACGTTACCATTAATAACCCTCTTGAGTACTATTTCTCAAATTTGGCATATCATTGCGACTACTTCTTGATCATGACTATTTTTTGAAACCTAGACCAATTTGATAAACCTTACCGTTTGTGTGCACCAGATGTGAGGATTACAGCTTGAACGTCAAGCTGTAATCCTCACCAACTTATAGCTATATCTCCGAAACTAAAGTGGTACTTTTTTTTTACTTGTGCTACTATTTACGACCATTTTTAGCGTTGTCAAAATTCGTTTTAATTTCGATTCAAATATGAGGATTAGAGCTTGAAGCACACCATACTCAGAGCTGAAGAGCAACGTTCTTTAGGCGCTTATAGTATGAAA